>PVKZ01002930.1:0-174583 GCA_004027375.1 Macroglossus sobrinus
ATATATTTAGTAAATCTCACCCCAAAATGTCCTTGTTCTATAACACGTCAACATCACCAACTGTTACTTGCCCCTGGGAAAGGCAGAGTCACGTGGCCTCAGAACAGGTGGAAGAACAGAGCGGAGATGGGGAGAGCAGCCCAGCAGTCCTCCATACGGGGGCTCTGCTCCATGGATATTTTGTCACCGAGACTCACTGGACAAAGGCAAACCTCTGGTAAACCAAGGTCATTTTTCTCAGAGTGCTTTTTCCGCTCTGAACCTGTACTTGTGAAAATACCTTCCCAAGAATGTGTCTTGAGTTAATGAAGATTACTCTTCAAAGGCACACCAACCAGACTGATTTTCCTCGCGGAGGTGGGAGATGTGGGTTCTCTTGGAATGCCTGCTCACTCTGCTTATCTCTGCTGTTCATTGCAGTGCGTGACAGAGTTAACCTAGTCCCCATTTAACCTCTCAGCTCCATCTATATATGGCCAGGGAAGAGCGTTCATTTTTAATATCCCACTTCTCCTAATCCATTATCCATGATAATCCATTGTGTCCCCTGGGTACTTAGTCATCAAAGCAACCATAAACCTCTTTCTGAAGATCAAATGGCTCTTTAATCCATTTACTTACAGCATCCTAAGTTACAGAAATTAATCACGAGTGTAAGTGGGCCACTATTCCAAATTTCTCATGGAGCCCGTTAACAAGGTAACGATCGGTAATAGCTTATGGGCCAGGTAGGTCAAAATGTGGAACAAATCGCTTAGGTTTTCGCTTTGCTCTTCACTCTAGCTGAGCTCTCAAGGCCTGCCTGGCCTGCCCGCCTCCCCAGAATCCCATCGACGAATGAACAAAACTCAGCCAGCCTGAGAGCTAATTGGACTTTCAACTTTCCAGTGAGGGCGCCATTAATTCTCATCTTCCTTTCGGCCTCAGGTTAGCTAAAACCATTGATAGAAATCACCCTAGGTCTTCGAACTCTCAAAGAAGTAAAAAAAAATAAAAATAAAAAAGCAGTAATTTTCATTAAGCAAAAGTACCTTGTTCCAGGCTAAGTTTCCTTGTGTCTTTATTCATATCCTCATTTCTGAGAGATTGTATCATCAGATGACCCCAAAATGGCCACAGATCTGGGTGGCCACTGCAAAGCCATTTAATCTCAAGAAGATCCCAAAGTCATTACTACAGCTCTCTCTAATTTTTCAGTTACCCAGTTAAAAGAAAAGATCATCATTTCTGAACCACTCGATAAAAAGAAATTTAGATTCCATATTAACTAGAAATAATACATTAGCATTGTCCTTTATGAGGATTTTTTCCTTTGCCAGAGGAGCTGGATTAACCTGACCATAAGAAAAACTCCTGACTCTGATCACGAGAAGAGGCTTTTTAATTATTCATTATGCAGTAACTCAGTGTTCTTTGGTTAAGGAAAAAAAAAAAAAGTCTCCTTCTAAATAAAAAGCCATTCACAGGAAAAACAAACATCCCTGCAAATTTTATGTCCTTCCTGAGTGTCTACTCAACATAAAGTGTCTTCGTGTAAATTTTACTTATATAAGTACATTTATGAGGGTTGAAGCATCAGTTAGGAGACTGGGAGAAAGACAAAGAATAATAAAATGGCACAGGGACCGAGGAGAAGGACTAGTAAGAGGGAAAAGTAACCCAAGGGGAAGAATGCTGCAGACAGAGCAAGGAGGGGGCTCCTCGGGAAGGACCGGCCAGGATGGACCAGGGCAGTTACTCAGTGCGTCTGCTGCCTGCCAGGGAGGGCTCAGTCTAGCTCAGGCTGCAAGCAGCTCACAGAGAAAGAGGGATGCTGCTTCCTCAGCAAGAAAGATAGCTGTATGACCCTTCTTGGGGCCGAAAGGAGAACCAGGAGAAACCAGATGCCCAGAGAAGGACCTAAGACAGGATGAGCCTGTTATAAACTGAATGTCTGTATCCCCGTAGAATTCCTATGTTGAAACCTAACCTCCAATGTGATGATGTTAGGAGATGGGGCCTTTGGGAGGTGAATGGGGTTGGTGCCCTTATAAAAGAGACCCCGGAGAGCTCTCTCTTTCCCTCCACCATGTGAGGACACAGCGAGAAGACCACCATCTACAAACAAGGAAACAGGTCCTTACCCGATGCTGAATCCTCTGGTACCTTGATCGTGGACTTTCCAGCATCCAGAACTGAGAAATGAATGTTTGTTGTGTAAGGCGCCCGGTCTACGGTACTTCTGTTACAGCAGCCTGAACAGACTCAGCTGGGCTTGGGGAGCTGGATGAAGTTTAAGCCCTTGAGAATGTCCATGGCAGATTCCTTCTCCCTAAAACTGGATGTGCCCCAAGCTTGTAGACCAGGGCTGGCCTTCTGATAGGCACACTTACTTTGAATTAGAGATTTTGTTGTACCCTAAGTATCAGGCCTGAAAAAGTCACCGTTGGTGACTTTTATGGACCAAATGTTTGTGTTCCCCTAAATTTATAGGTTGAAGCCCTAACCTCCAATGTGATGGTGTTTGGAGATGAGGACTTTGGGAGGTCACTGGGGTTAAATGAGGTCATGTGGGTGGGGCTTCATGCTGGGATTAGTCCTTTATAAGAGGAGGCATCTCAGAGTTGGCTCCCTCTCTCCACCATGTAAAGACATAGTGAGAAGGCAGCGCTCTGCAATTCAGGAAGAGAGCTCTCACCAGAAACGGAACTCTGCCAAAACCTCAGTCTTGCACTTTCTAGCCCCCAGGTTCATGTTGGTTAGCCCATCCATTCCACGGTATTTTGTTAGCAGCCTGAGCTACTAAGATGACTCATTACTGACAAGGGGTCACAATACAGGGGGCACTTGTGGGCATAGCCAAGGAGTTTAGTATAAGAAAACAGGACTGATGATTCATTCTATTTTCCCTCCTACACACACTCTGGCCACAGAGCAAGCCTCTGTGTAGGGCTCGTTCTTCACATTTCAACTCCACTCCAGAGAGCAGGACTCAATGAGAATGTCCATAAGGGTAAAAATCAAAGAGACAGAGACAAGCCTTCAGGAAGGGGAGAGCAAGCCCAAGTTCACCCCGTAATGTCGATCGCCATTCTGCTTCTACACAAGCGCCCAGCCAACCAGCAGTCACGATGCCACCCCCCCACGCAGGTCCCCGTTTGTGCCCCGCCCCCTTTGCAGGGCGTTTTGACCACCCTCGCTCTTCTTTTTTTTTGGTTCCTGCCACTACAACACGACACTGTCCGACACAGTGTTTCTCCATCACCCTGTGACTTACAAGGATCTGATGTGGACCCGAGTGTTCACCACTTATCAGCAATATAACCTCGAGCGAGATGTTTAAGGATACTGATTTATAAAATAGGCTGAAGTACCTTCCTCTTCAGTTTAGAGTGAGAATTTAAGGAAACGACAACTGGACACAATGCTTAGCAAATGCTCATTTTGCATTTTTTTGCATCCCCCAAAAAAGGAAGAGGAAAGAGCGTGTTAGTGTGTTACTGGAGCCGGGCCTTCCTAGGAATGGAACGGAAGTTCTGGAAGTCGGTACAGAAGAGTGACCGGACCTTCCTAGGGATGGAACGGAAGTTCCGGAAGTCGATACAGAAGAGTAACAGGCTGCCTCCCTCCTTTGAGTCAGATTTCTGCCTAGTCTTAATGGCCATTCCCTGTGGGACCACAGCAGCCTCGCCAGCTGCCTGGGGCACGTCTGCTTCTACTCTTGATTAAACAAACAGTCAAGGGAGGATAGTCACACACACAAAATCATCTTCTAGTTTTTGCCTGAAAGCAACAATTTTTTTTTTTTTATTATTGCTACTTCCTGTCCAGGGCTAGTGCTTTTAACAAAATGCAATAGTAATGTTGTCCCAGGGTGATGGGACTCTACAACTGAATAATATCCCTGGATCCTGGATCTTTTATTAAAAAATAAGTGGGACACAGGCTCCTCTCATGAATGTGAATGTGAGCAAGATGGTTGCCCACTAGAAAACTAGTTTCAATTGAATCGTGAGAAAGCGTGCCTTGCCACATCGAACAAAAGGAAATCAATACCCTTCAAAGGATTAAAGTTCCCAGAGGCTGGAGGGACAAGAAAAGTAATACTATTTAATCAAAATAGTATTACAAATTTTCAAAAATCTCTCCTCCCCTATATATGACAGCTTCAGTTAAACATTTTATTTTTCTTGTCAATGAAGTGTCAAAGTGATTTGACCGAATGTTGAACACCCTGTTTCAGTCTCATTACACTCTGCAAGCTTGCTTAATGATCAGCTAGGTATTTTCCTCCAAAAACTGGCATCTTCCTAAGTAGGAATCAGGCCAGGGAGTTATTTAATCTTCACAGACTTAGTTCTCCCTCCCATCCAACCCCTCTTCCCTCCCACCACTGCCAAGTGACTCAAAGATGCTTGGGTGCCCCATACTCTTTGCCACATGTCCCTCCTGAAAAAAAGTCAGATCCCTGCTTTTTTTTTTTTCTCTCCTCCCATATTACCATGAAGATCCCTGTAATTTACCTTGATTAGGCAAAATGAGAACAGCCTGGTCACAGTGACTTAGCAAATGTAAAACAGACACTGCAGTGACACAGACAACTGGGCAGGCATGTCGCCAGGACACGGAGTAAGGTATTTACACTGGTTTACTGAAGAGCACATCCTGCCGTCCAGTGCAAACCTGCAGTGGCACTGCAGCATGCAGAATCTTCACATTACATGCCAGTGGGCTGCTTTACTAGCCTTGGCTTTGTGACCCTGCGGGAGAAGCAAGTCAGAGAGGAGAGGGCTGTGTATGCACTCAATTACGTATTGATTAAGCACTGCCATGTGCCAGCTAAATGCTGCTGAGTTTTCTAGAATAAAACCAAGTCACAGACTCTACTCTACAAGGCCAGGCTCTCATGGGCCAGATAATATTTACGTTCATTCCTTTTGATCCCTAGACAAGGTGCAGGTTACTAAAAGCTGTATTGTTCAAATGACTGCACGTAGGATTAGATGCAGGAGTTCCTTTGTAGCCACTGAGATGGGTGTGACAGACACGAAGTCTTTCTTTATTACATGTTTCAGCTAATTATTAGCATCAGATTACCTAATTCTCTGAAACCCCATAAAAACATTGCCAGCTGGCATCTTGCTCATAAACAAAGGAAATGTTTTGAAAACCCAGCCAGAGACACACAAACAAGAGTGACAAGGGATGCACAGAGTTCCAGACAGTGCTATGGCTGGTTCTGTGGATTAGAAATCCAAAAACCATTCACAACCCTTTACCCCTTGCCTTCCTCTACTATAGAGCCTGGAAAGATAAAATGTTTTATCTCCTAGGTGCTCGTGGCTAAAAGTAGCTCAGTAGCTCAGTTTTAGCCAGTGGATAAAAGAAAATCTGGGCAAAGTTTTCAGAAAAGTTTTTTTTACAGGGACAGGCTCAGCTAGCACAGCTCCTAATCCCGTTGTCCCTCAGCTCTGCTCCTCACAATTCTTTCATTTCCTGAAACAGGTGTGATGCTTGGGGGTGCAGCAGCTCTCTGCAGACGATGAAAATGGAAGTTGCTTGCTAAGGATAGAGAGGAAGAAAATAAACCAGGTCCTTGATGATATTTAGAATTGCCTTGCTTGTCCAGAATCATCTATCCTCAGACCTTTTGTTGCATGTGACAAATAAATGAGACAAATAAACTCCTTACTTGTTTAAGTCCTGTCAGGTGTTCTATTAAATCCTGACAGTGGACAAAATCTATCTTTTGCCAAAAGTCCTAAAAATGGTGAATCATAATGATTACTTCAAGTTAATGTGCTCTTTAAATTCTAAATCTTTATTTTTACCATTTCCTAACTTGGCGAGATTTTTGTCCCTAAATACTCTCAATATCCTTCTCTTCGTGATACTCCACATCACTTTTGTAAGCAAAGTTCTTCCAGTATCCACCTAGAGATTGCCACAGGTCCAATTCCATCTCCTCCTTCCATCACAAAGCTCAGACATCTTTACAGACCGTCTCCGACGCAGAACCCTTTGCACAGACAATCATTTTCATTCAGAACGCTCATAATGGACTCCACGAGCCAGCTGAAGGACAGCAGCTCCTGCTAAAGGCCCATAAATATTTGATGGTCTGATCTTAACTGCTCTTAAAGATGAAACCACTTTGTACAGTATCAAATTGTCCCCGAGGACTCTTCTGTCTGAATGGTTGGCTCTAGCCACTTTGCTTATCATTTGTGGCATCTCACCTACCCTCGAGAAACCCGACATAAATCAATAGAAAGCAATTTGTCAAACACATAAAACGCAGCTCATCTGTAATTATCTTAAAACCACTACGTCCATGCGTTGCGTGTGCGGAGATGGCTGAGAAGCATTAAGGCAGGGCGGTCCTCTCAGACAGAAGGTGGACGTCACCTCTGTGCTGCTGCCTCTCTACAAACAACATCGGCAGCGAGAAAGAGTGATGATGGCTGGCGGTTACATGGCGGTGCTGTCGGCCTGGCTGGTCTACGCACCTGAAATATAATATCTCATTCAATCCTCACAACTGTGAGGTATGAGGTACTATCCTTGCTATACAAGTGAAGAAACTGAGGCACAGAGAAGCACAGACACTGAATGATGGAGCTGAAATCTGAAAGCGGACAACGGCAACATCCCTGTCTATTATTTTACCGCCTCTGGTGGACAGAGTCTGCGACGGGCACTCGTGGTCCTTGCCTCCTCATGCTCATGTCCCTGTGGAACCCCCTCCCCGCGAATGTGGGCTGGACCGATGACCTGCTTTACCCACTATCATATGGCAAAGGCGACAGGATGTTGCCACCAAGATGGACTGTATCTCATAAGGAGCTGAAAACAACCTCTGGCCAACCACCGGCAAGGCATGGAGGCCCTCAGGCCAACAACCCCCCAGAGACTGAATTCTGCAGACACCACATGAGTTTGGAAGTGGATCCTTCCCCAAATGTTCACATGAGTCTGAAGCTCTTGCCCACACACCGTGTGAGAATTCCAAAAGCAGAGGCCCTCACTAATCCAGGCCTGGACTCCTGACCCACGGAAACTGTGAGATGACCCGCATGTGTGGCTGTAAACTGCGAAGCGTGAGGTCCCTTGTTACACAGCAATAGATAACTCACATACTGCCTCCCGCTAGTAACTCCTACTTTGGAAAATAAAGCTGGAGCATTGCAGTTGTTACTAAATCAGAAAACGAGATTATCATCATTTCCGGTTAAAAGCCTGGGGGTAAATTGCAGCAAAGGGAGTCTCGGTGGAGATATAGGGTCCAGTCTATGCTGTGATGTTTGTGAGAAGGGCACTGACTGCTCTCAATCACCTCACACCCTCTCCGACCTTGTTAACACTTGACCTTGAGTCTACAGGAAAAATGACTGGAAGAGAGCAGACCAGTAAAGAGCTGAACCGTAGATACTTTTGAAATGATTTCTAACGTCTCGAATAGTTTCTAAGGCTTGACTCTTAAGGATTATACAGTTTTTGCTGTCATGTTACATTATGTACAGTGAGTGAGCATTTGGGATCTAAGACATAAGGAAAAAATTGACGACCTAGGATGAGAGAGAAGGACCTACATTATGGAGGAAGGGTAACTCACTTGATTCAAAGTCTACTGATTTAAATGTTAATCTCGTCCAAAATCTATCTTCACAAAAACACGCGATGTAAAAACATGGAAACTAACTCTCTGGGTGCTGGGGCCTCGCGAAGCCGACACCTGACACTGACTCTCAGACTCGTGCCCCAGGGGCCCTGTCCACGTGTGCCTCCCGGCCTTGCTTTCGTTTCTCACGGCTGCATCTATTTGCTCCCGAAGCTGCTCGCGTCCCGCTGGGCCCTGCCTCTCGGCTCTTCGATGGAGTTTTTTCATGACCAATTCTCTGGCTCCACAAAGGAATCCCAGGGTCCCACCGGGGCAGGGCAGGCCCCGCAGACTCTCATGAGCAGCCCCTGGAAGTCCCTTGCCCATCACTGCATCTGGTCACGAGCCCCCTGGGTTCTATAACATCAGGGTCCCCTCTCATCACCCTGACTTTCTTCTACATTCAGCTTCACAGAGGTTGTCCTCTTGTTTGTGATTGGGGCTATACATTTTTTAAATTTTTAAAGCAATGTTTCATCTTACGCAGTTGGAGGAAAGGAGGAAGTGCGTGTGCACACTCACTCTGACATCTGATTGAAAGTTGGTGGGAATCAAACAGGAACGATGGAAGGCATTTTGGGTGAGTGGAGCTGGGCACAGGTGAGGGTGAGCATATTGCATGCAGAAGACAGCAGCTAAGAGCCCTTCTTGAATACTCTAACATCCGCGCACCCACTACGTGCTGCGGGCTGTGCCGGATGCTGGAGATAGTGATGTACACAACATCCACACTCCCATTCCTGCCAGTGAGGCTGGGCTGGGCACCTTGGGCAGAGTGGAAAGTGGGGTTTGGTAATGCAGGGTCAGATTTTAAAGCATCTCAGAAGTCTGATGAGAGGTATAACCTGTCCTCCCGTGCCCCAGGGTTTGGGGGCATGGGGATTACACTCTAGCAGCTCTGTTTAAACGAGCACATTTGATTGCAGAAATCTAGGGGCAGGGCATAGGCCAAGAGTAGGTGATGTGATTCCTGGTTTGCCTCGGGCAGTACAGGTTTATGCCTCTTGTCCTGCTGTAATTATGTATAGCGCCTTTTCACTTTCCAAGTGTCCTGTCTGGTGATAAATGACCAGTCCCCCAGCTAGAAGCCGGAGAGCTTGAGCACCTTTGGGGAAGGGTCAGTGGTGTCTTTGTTGTTGTGCCTTGAGCACACAGTGCCCCACAGACGACAAACATTTCACTGTCAAAAAAACAAATGACCCTGACACGAGGACCAGAGAGGTAGCAAGAGATGGGAGGAATGCAGTACGCATGAAACCAGGGCTTCAGAGGGACACTGTGGGTAACTCTTGTTTTAGAGGAAGCGAGAAGACTAGAAGAAATCAAATGAACGTGAGCTTCCCAGAGACATGGCTTAACCCCAGGTCTGGGGCTGGAAAAGTGCAGGACCGGTGTGAAACACCGTGGGCCCGAAAGCAAGGAAGTACTGTGAGTCTAATTGAGCCTCTGTCAAAAGGACACGGGAGCTGGCTTAAAGGGGCTCCCACGGGCCACGTCTGTGTGGATCTGAGCACCGGAAAGAAGAATGATGGCTACGGGTCGTAAAACAGAAGAAAGGGAATCTTGAGCCCACACAGGCACTGCACGGAAACGGAGCAACGGAAGCTCGTCCGTGCATGAGAACACCTCCAAGGAACACAGAGGAAATTAGAACACTGACGTTCTGCGGCCGTCAGCGTGGTAACTGGTGGAGGCCAAGGATAATCGATGCTTCTCGAAACCGCGGGGTAGAAAGTTGTTGAGAACAGCAGATTCGTTCACATGGTCTCAAAATAATACTTCTTAATGACAAAGTCATCCAAGATACTTTTACAATGGAGAGATCTGGCAGACAACGTCGTTATCACATGAATAATGGAACCAAAGTGACACCTACCTCCTGATGAGATGCAACTGGAAATACACGTTATTTATGTAAGATTCTTGCCAAAACAGGAAACAAAACAATATCTAACCTGTATATGGACATGAGGAAACAATCATATCAAGTCTAGAATGAGGGGTATTCTAGAACACAACTGGCCCGAACTCTTCAAAAATGCCGACTATCATGAAATTCCACAAAAGAGGACAGAACATTCTAGAATCCAGATTCAGAGAGATCAGAGAAATAAACAATCAAAGAAATTTATTTGGGTCCCAGATTTTAAAAACAACAACAAAGCTTAAAGAGACATTTTGGGGGACAATTTAGGACTCTGAATATGGGCTGTTTATTAAATAATGACCTTATTGAATCAATGTTAAATTCCTTGAATGACTCTTTTTAAAGAAAATACATGCTTAACTTCATAAAGTATTCAAAGCAAATCATTTAGGTGAAATGCAATAAATACAACTTTCTTTCAAACTGCTCTGCTGAAACACACATGTGCATATATATGCAGAGTGGGGGTCAAATAGGACCAAATGTTAGCAATATGGTGAAGTAAGGTGAACAATAAATTGCATTATTCTTTCGACTTTCTTATGGGTTGGAAACTTTCAAAATAAAAAGGGAGGAGAGAGAGGAGAAGGAAGGAAGAAAGACAAGGAGGAAGGAAGGAAAGAAGGAAGGAAGGAAGGAAGGAAGGAAGGAAGGAAGGAAGGAAGGAAGGAAGGAAGGAAGGGAGGGAGGGAGGGAGGGGAGAAAAGCCTGGAGCAAAGTCACGTGATGACAGTGAGGAGGGCATCTGCCAAGCTTCGGTGGGCAGTTGACTTGCAGTGCGAGAGAGAAATCACATACCACAGGTAAAGGAGGAACATAAAGAAGTAAACGTGAAGACTGTCGAGAGGAATGAGGCTGGAGAAATAAGACAGCACAAAAGAGAAAACAGGATCAAATGGACGTTTTTTGGGCTATGTTTTTTTGTTTTTATTTTTGTCTGTCTGTTTTTTGAAAAAAAAAAAAAAAGAGTGGAGTGATGCTTAGAGGCACCAAGTGGAAACAGAGGGGCTGACGACAGAGGGGCAGGCAGGACAAGCCACGCTGGGAGAACACGATCTCAGAGGTGCATGGGGAAGGCGCTTTGGTCCCCTGAGACACTCTTCTGCTGGGACTAATGACTGGAAGCCTGTTTTCTCTCTCCAGCTCCCACCCCTAAAAATTTACACTGGGATTTCCTCCACAGATCTGGAGAGGCCGCTTCTCATCCCTCCACAGCCACCCCAGAACCATCTTCTGCAGATGGCGACAGGGGTGGAGCAGAGACTCCAGAGGGGTTTGAGAACGCTGATGTATGAGCATCCCTGAGAGGCCGCTAACACCGGAGAGTCCCAGAGGGCGCCTGACACGAGTCCCCTCAGCCTCTTTTCAGCCCACCTGTCCTTCGTCTTTCCGAGGCAGACGTCGGCCCCAGCACAGAGTCCCCAGCGCTAAATCCTCGTGGTCACGCTTTCTGTTCCACGACTGCGAGGCACGACGGAGAGGTGGCAGCGTGGGACGGGGGGGGGCAGGCTGAAAATGGGGGTGAGCGTGTCTCCAAGGGTGGATTTATGATGTCAGACACATAGCTCTAGGAAGGAAAGGCCTGTTGTCATAGTCCAGGGTGTGTCTGAGGGAGTTCTGATGACATCATAGGTTACATGAGAAGATTTATCTCGAGGAAAGGGCAAAGGTAGGATTTTTATTTAAATTTTTAATAACTTACCAAAAGTAATATATCTAATGACACATGTACATGTAGTACTCAAATAGTACCAGTAAGCTTGTGATTAACAACAACAACAACCAACAAAACTCCCATTTCCCTTTCACCCCTAATCCCTATTGCTATCATTTATCAGCTGCTTTACGTATTTACAGCCATAGTTCTATACAATATGCTTACACTAATGTTTCTTGCTTAATGTTACATATTATCTGTTTATTTCATTCCATTGGAGATAAGCATTCAGTGATCTATCACCACCACCCCCCACCCCACAAACACACACCGAATCCGCCCTCCCTTTTCTCACCTTCCCGCTATAGTTACACCGCAATTTCTGGTTAAATCAATAGTCACTGATTACATTTCATCTATTGCATTACTCCCTTGAGAGAAACCTGTTATCTGTCCCATTGATCCTTGCTACATGAATATAACAAAATATTAGCCATTTATTTCAAGAAATGGGGCTTGTAATCATCTTCCGTAGATGCCATGGCAGAGGAGGGCCATCATCCGGGGCGGATAAAGAGTTGTCATTTGTGGATGTGCCAGCGTCTTTCCCAACATTAGTGCATGAAGTGGACAAACTGTAGTATCTAGCATTTCCAGGGGAATTCGCTGGAAAGCAGTCACAGACTATCAACGAGGTGGGGATGTGACTAGCTCACTGCGCTCTGTTACTCACTATTGAAGGAGACATACAAGTCCTTTCCCCAGCCCCCGGGGGACAACAAGTCCTCTTGCAATTCTACACATGCTCAGAAGCTTCTGGCTGGGCTGGGCGGCATCGCGTCTCCCCAAACCCATTTTTCACCCGGAACCTCTGGATATGACATAGTTTGGAAAGAGGGTCTTTGCAGATGCAAACACGTTAAGATGAGGTCACACTGGATTCGGGTGGATCCTAAATCCGGTATGACTGGCGATTCTCCCGAGAAGAGGCAAACTTGGACACAGACATACGTACACACAGGGGACAAGACCCTGCGAAGACTGAGGTAGAGAATGGAGTGATGCTCCCACAAGTCAAGGAACCCCCAGGACTGCTAATAAGCACTGGCAAGGAAGAATGCTTCCCTTGCGCCGTGAGAGGGAGCCCAGCACTGCTGACGCCCTGCGTTTGGACTTCTGGCCTCCAGAACTGTGAGAGAACAAATTTCCATTGTTTTAAGCCATCCAGTGTCTGGCACTTTGTTCCAGCAGCGAAGCCAAAGACTGCGCTGACCAAGTCGCAATCCACGGCCAAGGCACTTTCACACCCTCTAGACTCTGAGCTCCATGCGGGTAGGACCCACATCTGCTCTGATCGTGATTACACCCCACCACTTCCCACAGTGTCTGGTACCCGTAAGGCACTCAGCAGAGTTTGGATGAGTGCACACAAGAGGAGCGAGTTCATCGGATCCTCACAGAAGCCCCTACTTTGCAGCATGGAATGAGCTGGTCCAGACCTACCATCCAGCCCTGCACGCCCAGGGAAGCACTTTTTTTCACACCCCTGAGTGTGCAGCTGAGGTCCTGGACCCACAGTTTGCAGGACTGTGCCTGAAAGCTTCCCAGATTCCACGAGTGTGAGGTCAGCCCCTTTGGGGAGCATCTCGAGCCTGCGGGAACTTGACCTAACATGGCAAGACCTCCTTAGGTTGGATCATTGGACTTTCACACCAGCCTTGGTCTGGCAGCTACATGGGAGCTCCGGGCTACCAAATCAGCAAAGTTCCTTGTAAAACCCAGTAAATGTGGTTTCTTACTCTTTTCTAAATCTAGAGGCCAGCCCCATGTATGGCTTCATACAGCTCCAGGTGAGTGACAGGAGAAAAACGGTAACATGTCGACAAACGGAGCTGACCTGCTCAAGAATATGTGGCGAAAGTCAAGTAATAATCCACAGCCCTGGTCAAGAACCCTTAAATGTCACCAGGGACACAGGCAAATTGCCATTTTAGACAACAAGATTCAACAACCTGGAATAATTATCCAGACTCTCAGCAACAATCGACCATTTAAGATGTTTCAGATTGCTACAGAAACAGAATCCAAATACCAGCCACTATCAATAATTTTTCACCTCAAAACTCAACTCCAGCTCTGATCTCCATAATCACCTAGAAATTATTCTAAAAGGTGCTCATAAAACCCAAGGATCTTCTTATACTAGAGGTGAAGTCACATTTGAATAATCAGTCTTGATACCTGCCCATCAGTGGGGCCTCCACTTCTTCTCAGGACTGAGGTGGGGCACGTGGCAACTGGGCTGCACGTGCTGGGAACAGAGAAGGACCACATCGCATGGCAGGCGAGCCCGACACTCCCAGACAAACCTTGCTTCGTGCCAGAGCTGGTTCTCACAGGGCCTCCGCGGTCAGCCAACAACTCTGTGCCTTTCAGACCAAGGGCCCTAGGTCACCCGACCCTGTGCTCCATCACTCAACACTGGTCTCAATGACAATAGAAAATGTGTCCTCAAGACTCTGCTCCAAATCCATCAGTTTTGCCTCCAGGGGTCATCTTCCTTGATTCCCGCAACAAGGAAACTTGCGTATTGTTCTCCGTTAGACACTACATGCAAGTCCAGGCCCGAAACATTCCAGAGCATTCATCAGCTTCCTTCAGCCACCTTTCTGTTAAGGCTCTTAGAATAGCTCTTTCCCCTCTGCCGATAAACGTCTCTGGATCTCTGTCCCCAACAGTAACGACAACCCTCCCTCGACCCCACACCGTCATTGAACTGCCAGCCTCTCCCTTCCCTGTCCTCACCACAAGCATCTGGGGGTGGTGGTGAGAACAGCCTTTGCCTCACGTCCCCTTCCCTAGCCCTCAGGCTCACCAGCCCCCTCACCTCACTTACACCGCCTGCCACGACGTGACCGTGACTGAGCAACTGGCAAGGAGCACCATGGATTCTCCTCAAATTCTGTTTTCACAGCTTCCCATAATAATTCAGATTATCGACGATACCTTGCTTTAAAAATCTCTTCCTATTTAGGTTTCACACTACTATTGCTCCTTCTACCTGTGGCTACTTGTTCTGTTTCATTTGCTGATTCTTTTTTTTTTCCCTCCACTTGTCTCCACATTTTAGTGTCTCCTTGAGTTCCATCCTCAGTCTTCTCTAATGTCCTGTATACATATCCCAGGTAGTATCCTCCTTACTCAAGACTTTCTGTACCAGAAGACAGCTTTGCAAAAGACAGACAAATCTCTGTCTTTGGTCTTCCTTTCTGGCTCTACGATCACTTAGTCACCTGCCTACAAGAGGTTTTCACTTAGATAGTATGCGTGCTCAACAAAAGCCACGTGTCCAAGGCCAAATGTTTTCTTTCCTCAATTCTCTTCTTCCAATACACCTTTTCATGGTTTATGTAATACCAGTCAAGCCACACCTGGAAGTCCTTTTTGACTTTTCCTACCTCTCACCTACCCCAAATCGATCACCAAACTCTGCTTCCTGAAGCAGCGAACCCATCCCTCCCTAACTGTCTCTGTTCGGGCTTTCCTGGTTTCTCACCGATGACTGCAATTGTCTCGTAGGGGCTTTCTCCACCTACATCCTCGACTCTTCTAGTCTATCATGCCACTAGGATTTTACTTCTAAAAATGCACATTGGTTTATGTCATCACCAGCTTTAAATCACTAAGAGGCTCACTTCTGTCTTCAGTATATGGTTAAAGGCCTTTAGCGTGACAACCAAGACCTTTGTGTCTTACTTGGCCCTCACTACATCTCTGAGTGCATATTTCAACATCTCTACATGCAAAACAAAGACCTACTATCCGTGACTTTGCATCTTTTGACATGCCCTCTTGCTGGAATGCCCTGCCCAGCTCCTCCTGGCTAACGACTAGCATCTTTCAAGACTCAGCTCAAGCATCACCTTCTCTAAGAACCCTTTCCTTTGACCCATCCCCAAGACAAGGGAGCAGCCTTTTTTTTTCTTTTTCCCTAGCTTTATTGAGATATAATCGACATATAAAATCACAGAAATTTAAGATGTACAAAGTGTTGATTTGATGCACTTGTATACTACAAAATAATTACCCCCATAGCATTAGCTAAAATCTCCATCATGCTACCTAATTCTCGTTTTATTTTTGGTGGTGAGAACATTGAAGGTCTACTCTGGTAATACCTTTTAAGCATATAACTCAGTATGATTAACCATATTCACCATGCTGTACATTACATCCCCGGAACTTACTCATCTTATAACTGGAAGTCTGTACCCTTTGACCGATTTTCCCACCTCCCCAGCTCCTGGAAACCACCGTCCCCATCTCTGTTTCTGTGAGCTGGCTTTTTTAGATTCCACATATGAGTGATATCACGCAGTATGTGATTTTCTCCATCTGACTTAATTCATGAGTAGAGGCCTTTCTAAAACCCTATCCTCACCCATACTATGGAATATTCCCCCGACATTGTCATCATTGTTTGTCCTGACTTCCTGTCCCCATTACATCATAAGCAAGTTGAGGGCAGACATACTTTGTTCATCTATCTGTCTGCTACTGCCTAGCCCTCTGGTTGGCACAGAGGGATGCTGAATACATCTTTATTGGATATGTGATCAGAATAAACAAAATAAACATGGAGAAGTATCAGTAGCTGAGAAGACAGGGGACAGTAGTCCTCGAGACTATAACAAAAACGCATTGAAGATTCTATAGAAGGCTATGTTAAGAGAGGAGTTACAAGTTAAAGCTACGAGACACGGTTATGGCGTTTGTTACATAAACAGATGGCACAAGATCTCAATGATAACTACATTAATTGGCTTTCACCCTGTTCGTATATAAACCTTACTATAAAATTCAGGCAGGCAATATTATGGCAGCACAGTGAACAAAACATATAATTCTGCCTTCCCCGCCCCATCCTGTTCATGCAGTTTACAGTTGATTATTTCAACACTCACTATATTCCAGGCACCATCTTCAGTGTTTGATAAGCATTTGCATTTAATTTCCACAAAACCCCTGTAAAGGTGATGTTATTCCTATTGTACGGAGAAAACCAAGTCTCATGGAGGTTAGGTCATTTGCAAAAGGTCATACAGTTGTGTGGCAGAGCACCAAGTTAATCCAAAGTATGGCTCATTATTTTTCCTGCTCTTAATCACTATATTCTAACAACAATGCAAATTTAACTTGAAAATCACTTGTCTTCTATTCAGATATTTTGTTATTGGAGTTTTTGTGTAATTCTAAAAGTTATATAGGAAGTTTATTTTACAGTTACTACCTTCTGGAGAGGAGGATTCATAACACAAACTGATTCAAGAAAATATAGAAGTTTTGCAAGTGAGAATTTACATTCCCAAGCTGGGAGAGTATGACTATTTGTGTGATTTATCACCCTCCTCTGGTCTTCGGAGGCTGCAGAATCCAGGGAGGGGATGGTTCCGAGGGGTAAGAACCCTACCTTGAGCAAGTGCTGTGCCTCGCGTTAGCTTTGCCTCTTCAGTCTCACAAGTGTGATGACGTTCAGAAGTGGCATGATATAAGAGGTACACAAGAGGTCACTTGCTACTTGGGGCTGCAAAGGTATTCAAGGTGTTCAGAAGAATAAATCTATGTTCCCTCGAAGTTCTCTTTGACAAAGGAGTTCTGCAGAGGGATGAGGAGTTTGACTGCAGTGTTGTCTACTTCGAGAGCAGAGACAGAGCCTGAGAGAGAGATAAAAGGCAGCGGCAAAATCTACCACAAAAAGGCAGCTGCTCCTCCATGGGGGTCCAGGAAGACTTTCAGGAACCCCCAGGTAGGGAAAATTTTATTTCAATGGAAAACTAGATATTGCCCATAGCAGGATGATGATTTGATTCTGATTCCATGGAAACTGTTCTACAACTGTGTGATGTGCAGGTAACTGAGAGCGATGCAAGATCAGTTTTGTCTATAAACATGCAAACGAACTCCTTCTGGTGTAAGGACGCCCTTCCCCGCTGTAAGTGGTGGTGGGGGACAATTTTGCCTCCATTTGCACAGTCATTTCAATATTCCTTTACTCTTTTTTATTTTATTCTTTATCTTATTCCTTACTGGTTATAACATCTGCCTGGTTTTCTCGTTATGAGTAAAATAAAACCTTTAACATCAGTTTATATTTGAATCCTTTTGAAAATATATCCCTTTTATATCCTTTTGAATTTATCTTTATGACAGCGGTTTCGCCAGGGAGGCCCTACCCGGAACTTCCCTTTCCTCTTTGGCCCTGAACTGAGCTGGGAATTGTGCAAGTTCCCCAGTGCTGAGCTTCGGGCCGCGGCTCGTGAACTTTGCAGTTCACACACACACCCTCTGCAAGCTGGAGGGTCCCCGTGCCACACCCGCGGGTGGACAGATGGCTCCTCTTTGACATTCGGTCCAAAAGCTGAGGTGTCCAGTGATGCTTGGAGAGGCATAAGCTTTTAGTCAGCTTCATTAACGTGTAAGTTATGCACAATAAAAGTCATCATTTTTTATGATGAGTTTCAACAAATGTGTAGAGTCGCTTGCTATCACCACAATCGAGACATACGACATGTCCGTCCCCCCAAAGGGTTCTCCTGTGGCCCTTCGCAGTCAGCTCCCTCTCCCACCTGCGTCCCTGGCAGCCACTGATCTGCTTTCTGTCACCATTAGGTTTGCCCTTTGGTTTCTTTCACTGAGCATAACCCTTCTGAGGTTCATCCACGTCGCTGTAGGTGTTAGTAGTTCATTCCCTTTTATTGCTGGGTAATATCCCATTGTAGGGACCGAACACAATGTATTCACCAGCTGATGACAGCTGGATTGTTTCCAGTTTGGGGTTATTATGAATAACAATTAGTGAGATTACTGGGTCATAGAGTAAGTATATGTTTAACTCTATGAGAGACTTGCACACTTTTCCAAAGGGGCTATCCCATGTTACCTTCTTGCAGAAAGTACACGAGAGTTCCAGTAGCTCAACACCATCACCAACACCTGACACTACCAACTTTGTCGTTTTAGCTTTTTTTATGGCTGTGTAATGGTATCTCATTGTAGCTTTAATTTGCATTTTCTTAATGATTAATGCTGCTGAGCATCTTTTCATGTATTTATTTGCCCTCTGCGCATCTTCTAGGATAAATTTCTATGCAGATTTTTCTGCTCATTTTTTAATCAAGCTGTCTTTCTTATAATTATTGAGTTTCAAATGTGCTTTATATATTCTGAATACAAGTCCCTTAGAAGATATGCTTTGCAAATATTTTCTCCCAGCCTGCAGCATGAGAAAGCCATTCTATTTTGACAAATAAGAATGTTCTAATCCAGAACCCTGGAAATGTGAACCAGTTCACGGTGTCTGCTGACGTCTACAGAGCACGAGCCTCCTGGGGATGGACACGAACAACAGGACGTTCCAAAATCTGGTCTCAAGTCTCAAAAGAAGTTGCTCTCTGCTTTTACCCCTATCTCTTGATTTTCATACATTTTATGTATTCTATTTATTTTCTTTCCTACGTTACAGCTTCCTGTAGCTACTGCAATTTCAGGCAGAAACATGTATATGGACTGTCCATCTCCTTCCTTCCTTATACAGATGTACATTTTAGCTTCAGTATGTCATAGTGAGACTAAAATATAGTCTCAAAAGGGACAAAGCTGCTCACATGGAAACTGTTCCTCATTATTCCGAATTCAACCTTGGATGCCATACTATTATCTCTAACTGCGTCTAGGGACCAGCCTCTGACTTCTTTGTTTTTGGGGAGGAGAAAAAAAAGAAAGTTCCTTCTGAAAGGGATCACTATAATATCCATTGTTCAATAAAACACTGACTCCCTCCCCCTCCCCCAAAAAAATAAAAGTAAAGAATTCTGCTGGAAATACAAGGCGAGGTCCAGTGTTACGTGGAGCCCAGCGTCACAGGAAGACCGCGGGCTGGCACATTTATTGCAGTTCTCATTACATCTCTCTCTTCTCAGATATGCAGAGGGGAAGTAAACAGGGGTGTTTTCTGCTGGCCCACTATAAATGAGGATGCTGAAAGCTTCCATACGGGAGGAAAAACTCCTTTTCCCGCTATGCTCCTTGGTTCTCTGGCCGGGGCCCCATAAATTAGACTGGAAAAAGAAAAAAAAAAAGGCAGATAAACAAGAGAAAAGCACACTGACTCATGTAACAGTAAGTGGTACGTGACACAGAAGCCTTTAGAAGGAGACAGAGACTCAAGGAAACAGTTAAACCGGAGTGTTTGGAATCACGTCTGATGAAGACTGGGACGTCGTGGGAAAACACGGTAGAACAAAGGTGTGCGCTGAGGGCCGTGACCGGGGACCAGGGACGGGCTGGGGCTGGTGCATGAGGCCCGCGCGTCTCTGCTTCTCTGGGTGTCCCGCGGCCTTCAGAGAGGCGGGTGCTCCTTTCCCCGCTACATGAGGGTCTTATGACCTCTTCAGGGGAGTCGGGGGGAAATCAGAGAAAACTTCCCCACCTGCCATGTCTCAAACTCCTTCAGGCTTACAACAGTCACTCTGCCAAGGTGCCATAGTTGGGGAGAGCATATCTTCAACCCTGTCACCTACTCAACACCGATTCTCCCATTCCTCCTCCCTAGAGAGGCCTCATTTCACTTGGGGCAGCGCTGCACCTCGCTGAAGAAATTTCGCTTCCTGACCTCCCTCGCAGAGAACGGTGGCCACGTGCCGCAGCCCCGACAAATGCAACGTAAGCCGAGTTGCTTCTGAGTCCTTGCCTTCCCCCCTGCACAAAGCTGCTTTCCTGCGGCAACCACCCTGGGACTGCCCTGAGGGAAAAGCCAGAGAGTCACAGGTCCCTGGCCGGTGAACGGGCACCAGCCACAGTGTCTGCCTCTGGGCCTCGCGTCACGCGAGAAGAACAAACCCCAATTTGTCCCAGATGTCCTCGGTCTCGCTGTGGGACATAACACCTGACTAAGCCCCTCGATTGGAGTTCCTGCCTCTTCCACTGATGAGCGATGAGCCGTGGGATCTGAGGCAGATCGCTTCCCCTCCCCCATTTCTGGGCTTCTGCATCCCTCAGAAAGGGAGAAGAGGCCCACGCACGCTGTCAAATAGTCTGTATATGTGGCCACATGGACAGACTCTGAGGATATAATGCTGAGAGAAATAAGCCAGACTCAGAAAGACAAACACGTTCTGATTCCACTGATATACGGTATTTAAAATTAGTCACATTCATAAAATGAAAGAGTAGAATGGTGGTTACCAGGGGCTGGAGGGAGGAAGGGAAAAGTTTTTAATCAGACATAAAGTTTCGCTCAAGGAAGATGAATGAACTCTAGGGATCAGCTGTGTGACACTGTACCTACAATCGACAACAATGCACTGTACACTTAAAATCTGTTAGGAGGAGCAAGCCCATGTTGTATGTTCTTACCATGATAAAAATTATTTTTCAGTTAAAAAAAAAAAAAAGGAGGTAAGGCATAAAATACCTCAGAACCATTCCAGCAGGAAGAGTCCACAATGCTAAGGCTTCATTTCAGATTCAGCATTTCAGACAAAGTTTTTCTGAGTCAGATAACTCTGGTGACAGGAAACTCAGGCTTGACTAGGCCCTGCACCTGTCCGCTGCCTCCCTGATGGCTGCTCTGCGAGCAGCCCCTTTACTCACCCAGTCCCAGCTCTCACTCCATTGATTAAATCAACAACGGAAGAACTAACCGCTTTTTGTTCTGAGAAAAATTCTTACATTTCCAAGAGAGTCCCAATTTTCAATATACTTTCCCATAGCGCTCAGAGGCCAGTAACTGAATTCATCTTCTGTCTCTTTAAATGTATTTCTATTTGTCAGGCCACACGTGGAGGGCCAGGGGCTGCATATGGCCCCTGGCTCGTGACAACCCCACTCTGCTCCACTCTGCTGTTCTTCTCACACACTCCCTGTCCATGGGGTGTATGGGGCCCATCTACACAGCATCACTTCAGATTCCTTTTGGCCTCATCCCCGTGCTCCATACGTTGCTATGGCAACCAGGTCCACCGAGGCTTTGCTCAGCTTCCCATAGACACAGCTTAAAAA
Organism: Macroglossus sobrinus; assembly: GCA_004027375.1. Taxonomy (NCBI): domain Eukaryota; kingdom Metazoa; phylum Chordata; class Mammalia; order Chiroptera; family Pteropodidae; genus Macroglossus; species Macroglossus sobrinus. Next base: position 21,283 of record PVKZ01002930.1, read on the forward strand.
TGCCGTGCCCAGGGCCTTCTCCCCTGAGCTCCTGCTTCCAGCCCCAGAGCTTGCCCAACACGTGGCTGCTCTGTACTCACACACACAAGCCACCCTGTGGGCTCGCAACAAGGCGGGGCCCTGTGACCAGTTCAGGAGGACTTCTGGATAAGTACACCCCTTAGGGCTCCTGGGCAGCCAGTTCTGAGAGCGTCTCATGCACTCTCTCAAAAGTTTCCAGCAAGACTGAGCACTAGATGCTCGCAGCGGTGACCGAGTGAAGAATGCATCTTTGTTTGGGCTCCCCCTGCTCTGATCCCTTGTTCTGCTCTCACTCCTGCTCCCTGGGATCACGCAAACTCCCACAGAAATTACTGGCCATCAAGGCTCTCCCAGGCTCTTCTTCTGGGAAAATCAAGCTGAGACAGAGGGTGTTAAATAAATGTGGGTGTATGTGGTATGTGTGTGTGTTTATTTGTATGTAGAATTTTTTTTTTTGGAACTCTTCTAATTTGGGGTTCAGTCACTGATACTCTGATGCATTCAATCCCAGTCAACCACCCAGTACTGAACACTGTGGCATCCCAACTTACGTAATTGGTCCCTTCCGGGCAGTTTTGCAAACGTGAATTTTGCCTAAGTCATAATTACTGTTAAGTTATCAACCTGGATTTTAAAGGCGCAAAACTTATAACACAAACACTTATGTGTATAATATCATTTAAAATCGTTTTTCCTGTTGAAGTCATTAAAATAGTTTACAGGCAATGAAAGGACTCTGGCCCCTTCCTAGAAAGTTAGCCTTTTATTTTTTTCCCCTAAATCAACTGTCTGAGGCTTACACATGGTCCTCCGGTCTTGTCCTCTTCTGGTGGCTTTGAGGACAATATTGGAAGAATGTCAGTGTAAAGATACAGACACCTGGAAACAGCATGAGAAGCCCCAAAGGCACCCATAGACCTGAGAGCAAAAAGCCTCCCTTGGGAGCTGCCGCCTCCCCCTGAGCCTTTGCCTTTGGCATTAGTCTGTGTCCTCGCTTCCTGTGCATTTTTATGCCGTAGGCAACCTTGCCCACGTCTCCGACATGCCACCAGCACCTTCCGGAATGTGGACAGGTCAGACTGGCATGAGTCACGGCTTGAGGGACCTGGGAGCAGCTGTCCCTGCTCACAGAGGGAGACTGAAGCCTTGTTCTGAGTCTTTGCTCAGCCTCTCTCTGCGATACCAGAAAAGACTAGAAGGATTTTGTTCTCAGGAGTTGTCTGATATTTACAAATGGCTTTATGAAAAAAGCACCCATTAGCCTGTTTATGTTTAACTATCATCATGTCAAACATTCCAGCAGGAAAATACAAGATCGAAGACCCCAAAAGTCCAAAGCCTGCTTCCTAGCTAGAGTTTCAGTCCTGCTTACTTAGAAGCTTAAAGCTGCCAAATCTCAAGGCATTGAGATCCTGGGAAAGCTCAGAGGACTCTGTCCCTAGGGGACGCCTCCCTGGGTTTGAAGGCGTTGTGTACTCTGTCGGGCGAAAGGAAACACACATCAGCCAAGTACGGGCGGACCACTTGGATGCTATAAAAGATTCCCAGCAGAGCTCCTTAGAGCTCTTCTGCCTCATCTTCAACTTCAAGGTTATGGCCAGGCAAACCGCCCTGGAAGCTGATGTGTTCGAATGGGGCTGACAGCTCACGAGAGTGGAACCAATCCCGACCTTGGACAAATCTCTTCCGTAGGCCGAGAGACGAGTCCCAGGGCTTGGGCCCAAAGTGTGTAAACCCTAAGTGGACTCCTGGGACCCCCAACTAGGTCAGAGGAGCAAGGACAGGTGCTGAGGAGGAGAAGGGCCTGCGTCCTCCTCGCTGGCTGTCACCCTCCACCCCTGATAGTGGATACACACTTCAAGCCGAAACTTGAGTGAGAATCAGCACTGAATAAAAAGGGTATGATTTGGTTCACATGCCTAGAAAAAGCATTTCCCAAGAAGATGCCATCCCTGATCCTTAGTCCACGTGTCTACAGGCTCCTGATACCTGATACGTTACACGCATTCTCGCCTCATAAATCCCTTAAAATCCAGTGGGATCTGGGCTCACAGATCCGCTGGATCTGCTAAGCGCCCCCTTCTCCCCTTGCTCCAGATTTTGATAAAGAAGTATCCGTGGTTCCCGAAAACCTCCTCCCCAGGGGACTTCAGACAGGAACAGAAGAATGAAGGGACTTTGGACCATGGTTACCAGCAGAAGTCTGGGAAATGACCAGGTCAGGTGTTTGCTAAGCCATTTAATGAGGCTGCATAAGCAATAAGAAGAGGTTGATCGGGTGTTAGTGTCACGGAGGGCTCCAGGGTGAGTTAAAGAAAGCAGTAAAGTGAGAGGAGAGTGGATTTAAAAATTAACCTGTGTGTGAATGTACTATGTCCGGAAGAGGAATTAAAAAGCAAACAAGGATGAATTGATCCCCTCCTCCTCCAGAAGCAGGACGCTGGCATTTCAGAAGCCAGATGGATTGGTTGAGAATACACTCTGCTGAGTAATTAAACCAGAAGGCCGATCGATCCCAGTAGCTGGGATTTAGATTCCCACTGACAAGCTAACAGAGGAATCCAGAAGGGAACAGAATTGGCTGTTTGGCTCAGGCAAGATTGGAACTTCAGGTTTCTGAGTTAAAAAAAAATAAAATAAAAAATAAGCGCCTTGCTCTTCTCTCCTCTCTTGCCTTAAAAAACTTCTTGGATTCAATATCAACCCAGGCAAAAATGAGGATCCCCAGGCAGAGCGTTTCTCTCGGTGGCAGGTGACAGATGTAAAGGGCCAAATCTGTGATTACATGGGTCACTTATGCAACTGCAATTAAGCCGCCTGTTTTGAGTTCACATAGCTAAATAAAAAAAAAAAAAAAATTATGACCAAGTTACTTATTAGCTCTCTGGATCCTGCTTCCGTAAGAGCCACAGGCCAGTTTTTAGGCGAGCTGGAATGATCCACCTCGCTATCTGTTGCGGTTGATGAATGAGATGGGTCACGAGCATCCTGGGTGTGGCTGAAGGACCAGACACCCACAGAGAGGTCTCAGGGCTCCAGCCGCTCAGGAGGCCCACCAGCTACTGGCCAAGGCACTCAGCTCCTTGCCAGAGGAAAAACTGGTCAAAATCTCCCACAAAGAAGTGCTGGGCCCTGGGCCCTTCTCCTCAGCACCCACCACATGAAGTGGGGAGACGTGAGGCAAAGGGCAAAGGCAGAAGCAGAAGGGGCTTTTCCTCCAAGCCTGGGGAGGGGCAGCCCTGTGGGTGGGTGGGGGAGGGGTGAGCCCTGCTGGGGGTCAGTCAGGGCATAGACATTGCCAAGGCGGTTTCATCTGTCCCTGTTCCTGATTGTTCCTGGGATTCTCCAGGGAAGAGGTGGCGTGAACGGAAAATCAAAGGGTCACAGCTCGCAGACTGGCCCAGTGACTGAGGCCCCCTCTCTGGCACTCATCTGGGGTGTCCTGGATTCCTGGTCCTTCTATGAGGAACCAGCCTCTTCCACTCCGTGTGTGTAAACCCACGGATGTCTCTAGATACAGATGCAATCTGGCTTGTTGGCTGGGAAACGTGACCTTGCAGGAAGGGCCCTTAGAGACGCAAATGGCTATACCACGGAAAACACACCCAAGAAGACGACTGATTTCACCAGGAGAGAGAGAGAGAGAGAGTGATAAAGCATGAGCAAGCGATTTGGATCTTGCGAGGATGCATATTACACATTTCTCGAGTCAGTCACAGAGACAGAAAGCTGAACAGTGGTTAGCAGGGACTGGAGCGGGGACCGGGTGGATTGAGTGTTCCATGGGTGCAGAGTTTCAGTGTGGAATGACGAAAAGGTACAGAGATGGGCTGTGGTAACGGCTCTGATGCCACTGAACTGTATACTGGAAAACGGTTACAATGGTACATTCTATATCACGTCTATTTAATGCTAATAAAGAAAATACTGAAGCCAGTGATAACAACATCATTTCCGGTACGATTCTTAAAAACATAGAGCCTACTACTAAGGTTTTTCCACATTTGGAAAAAAAAAAACATTGTTGAGGAACACCAAAAAGATAAAGACTTCAAGGTATTAGAGATGCACCCGCTCACTCAAGCTCAAGGCGCTCAAGGCACTCACGTGAATCGTCTCCCAAGCACGTGTCAGCCCAGGCCCCCGCGTCCTTGGCCTGGGTGCTTGCACCTGCGGCTGTGCCCTGGGCCGCCCCCAGATCAGGCGCAGTCACAGAAGGGCCAGAGTTTGTATTCTTGGCTCCCAAGCACTGTCCCTTCCGCTCTTCTCACCTAATCCTCATTCTCTTTTCTTCTCCTGAATTTAGGAGAAGACCTAACACGTTCGTTCACACCGAGGTATAAGGGACTAAGAAGATTCGCGTGGCTCACCTGGGAATGCTCACATTTCGCCTCGAGCCTAAGCTTTAGCAAGAAGAATAAAGATATAGAGTTTGCAACCTCTCCAAGCTGTGTTCTTTATGCGTCAGAATTGGATTCTGCCTGTGCCTCTCACATAACCTTAGAAACTTCTTTTCCAAAGTCTCTTTCCCTGGTTCATTTCTTCTTCACGAACTACTCTTAGGAGCCCAGACTGTACTCTCGCCCACCAGCCCTCCTGGCCTGAGCCTCACACCAAGTTAAGTTGCTCACTGGACACAGAAGTGTCCCCAGGGCACCTTCAAAATCTGTCAAGGCCAATTAAGAAGCAGAGGCCGAGGCCCCACGGAAAAGGTGGGGCGCACTGGTGGGGAACGGCGCTAGCCTCGGCCTGCAAGCACCTTGTTACTAACGCGCTGAGCGGCCCCATGGACGCTGGCAGAGAGCACAAGGAACGTTCTATCTCCGCTCCAGCCTGTAGCCTGTCCTAGAACAAAGGAGCAAAGGTTCCTTAAACATAAACACAGCTGACTCCGGAGGGCAAGACAGTTTCTCTTTCATAGCTGCAAAACCAGACCCGGCAGGGGGCAGGCCCAGGAACCTGTATGTTCAAACAGCTCCTCCACAGGCGTGGCGATGGCCTCCATTATGTGAGAATCACTCTGCGTACCTCTATCTATGTGCATTTGGTCTTGTTGGCGACACACCCCGTCGCTTGATGACAAATAAAAAACCCAAAGTCGGGTGCTCTGTGTTCGCTGTTGTTCTAGCGTGTTATAAACATCAGCCATCAAGAACGGGATATTTATCATAGTAATTTACTCTCTCTTCTATTTTTTTTTTTTTTTTTGAAACAGCAGGAAGATGCTGAGGAAAGAAGCTGTGCTCAGCCAGGCAGCTCTAAATGACCACAAAGGACCTGTTGTTCCACACTCGGAGAGTCACCGACTGTCAACAGTGACACACGTCCAACAAAAATATGTTCTATGGCTTTGGTTTCCCGTTTCTTTCCCTTGGTGAATGGAAAATCCTTTTACAAGCTAAGCTGCAGGGCAGAAGGGCCTTTTTGTTTCTGAGTGGGGCGGGGGGAACTTGGAGGGTGAGGCACAAGGGCCTCAAACAGAAGGGAGGATCCATGGCAGTCTGCACCCAGCGGCGTGAGCTGTGGGACACCTCGGAATCCTGCCCCGAGCCGGCCTCGGATTTAGGGAAGAGGTTGACTCAGCTGAGCCCCGCTGAGTCAGAGTCCATGTCAGCGCCTGTCTTAGTCCGTGCAGGCTGCTGTAATAGAGATCTATTTCTCACAGTTCTGAACAGGACCTACTAATCCCATTCACGAGGCTCCACCCTCAGGGCCTACTCACCTCCCAGAGGCCCCGCCTCTTAACACCATCACCTCTGGAAGATAGGATTTAACACATAAATTTGGGGGTTGGGGTCACAAACATTCAGACCATCACAGCACCCATCACGTGGGTGAAAGGCCCCACCTGTGAGGGACCAACCTGCCCTTCACCTGAGGGTAGCCACCCCATCTTTTGCAGTCTGCTTCCTCCTGCTGCTCTTTCCCTTTCTCCAGCCCCGTTAGCTCTCACTCCCAACCCCCCATCCCTCCCAGGCGCAGAACCTTTGAGCCCATGACAGAATGACAGGAGATACCGACTTGGGGTCTGAGTCTCCGGATCTTGCTGCTTCCGATTCCCTTTGGGTCCCTCCCGTACATTTGTGCCTTCTCATTTTTATTGCTACCACCGCCCTCCTAAAACACTGTCCCAGTATTAGGTTTGTGGCCTCCTGGCAGCCTGCAGTGGCTAGAGGCAGTGAGGGCCTTAAATCTCTGCTCCCACCACCTCTCAAGCAGGTGGCCTGCAACAACGCAAACAAGTTTCAGACCGAATTCTGACACGCGGAGATGCGAATCAGCCAGCAAGAGCAAACATCGGACCACCTGGTCTGAAGCTCAGCAAAGTCCCAGCTCTCCGTCTTCTCATGCAAAGCAGATGTCACAAGAAGCTAGCAGCAAGATTCAGTTAATTGGCCGGATGACAGGATTCCCCCTAAGCAGAGGGGCACAGCAGGATCTCGGGGAATGCTAGGACCTGGAGGCCACGGCAAAGGACGTGAGCTGCTTACAGCCTGCTCACGCAAAGGCACGGATGCCTGCACTGCTTGTCGGACGAGCCTAACGGACATCGGTCACTCCACCGATGGAAAAATCAAAGTCTGACACCCAGGATGCTGATTAACATACCTTCTGATGATCGCTGGAAATAAAGAGTTAATGTCAGCCTCTGGAATGTAATAGGTATTATATATTCCTAAATATTCCAAGAGTATTAGAAAACTTCACATGTTCAATAACTATGCCTAGGGTAGCAATGAAACAAACCTAAATACAAACCATTATCACATTATTTAAAAAGAGTTCTTTTTCCAAAATTATAGATAATGCTATTCACTTCTCCTTGCCAATTCGTCCTTCCTCCCGACTGTGCACATACCTCACAAGCTTCAGTGCGTTTCTCCTCTTCCTCTGACCTTAAGTAAGGCCCTGTTATCTGCAACAGCCTTTTGTCTCTTAAGTGGTGTGATATTACCTTTGCATCCACTTATTCCGCGAACACTTGAACCCCTAACGCAATAAACAACCACGTGAGCCGGGACAGAAGGGGCTACGTCAGACAGTGCTGTGACTTCAAGGAGCTCTCGGTCTGACGAAGAGGCGGACGCTGGCACTGACAATCACAACCCAAGGGGCGGGCAAGCACAGAGATGTGCACAGGTGACGGTGGAACTTGGGACAGGAAAAGTGTCCGAGGAAGCTTCCTTCCAGAGACTTGTGATAACTGGACTGAGTCTTAAAGAAAAAGCAGAGGGTTAGGCTGTGCATTCTAGGCTAAGAAGATAAAATATATATATATATATATATATATATATATATATATATATATATATATATATATATATATATATATATATATATATATATATATATATATATATATATATATATATATATATATAGATAGATAGATAGCTAGCTAATAATAATAGCTAAACGCTATTAGATTCCTGTTCTATTTATTAAACACCAGGCACTTTTCTAGGAATATCGCCTTTGCCATGTCATTGATTTCTCACAGCAACACTCAGAGATAGACACCAGTCTCAATTCCATCGAACAGAGGAAAAACCAAGGCTCAGAGCGTTTAAACCAGGAGGCGGCAGAGACGGGATTCGAACCCAGGGCTTCCTGATTCCTAGGACATTACACTACACTCTGCTCAGGAACTACACACACAAGCAACTGAATGTGCCTAAAACTCAAGTTCAAGACAGAATGATGCAACCAGGTTAGGCAGGAAGGTCAGCCAGAACACGGGTTTGTGCTTCCTTTTCTTATCCAGAGTGTCACTATCTCAGTGAGTTTCATTTCTCTCTTTCTACCACAGAGTTAAACACACAGTAGGGGCTTGATAGCATCGAGTGACTAAATTTAGAGGGAAAGAATTTGCAGAAGAGATTGTCGTGCCAACCGCTGGGGAGTGAGTCACTCCTTCTTTACAAAATGAGCTGTGTGTTTTGTTTTGCTTTGTTTTTAAATAGGGCTTCCGACATGCCCAGCATCGACAGATATCGGAGCGTCTTTCATGAGGCGTGCACTGAAATAAGCAGTGGGGAATCGGCAGGGAATAAAATAGACAAGGAACCCTTCTGAGAGAGAGCTTAATTTAACACAGCCTTCTCCCAATCTGACCCGTCTGGTTCCCGAAAAATGCCGGGCCAGTAGCAACGGCTACGAAGTGGACAACCACCTCCAGTCCCTCCACCTCCATCGTCACCACCCTATCTCCACCCCCAGGTGACCCAGCACTCACCTGTCCAGCCACCAAGACCTTATCTAGGGGACAATCTGGACAAGGTGGCCCAGCCAGATAGCATCTGCTCATTTGATACCCAGAGCAAGGGAAGTTTTGTCCTAAGCGCTCAGCCTTGGGCAAAGCAGTGAGATTTTTTTCCCCTAAGAAGAATGCACCTCTATTCAAATTCCACTCCGCAGGAATGCCCGAGATGCCAGACAGAAACAGGGGGAAAAAAAAAATAAAAAGATTTGAAATATTCTGATGTGAAGCCTGGCTGTCAGATCTGTCTTTCTTACTCTGAACTCCAAGCACGCTGAGTGTGGAGCCCGGAACATTCCCCCGTTGTGTGCAAGCAGGTGTGGGAAGGAAGGAGTGTGACTGGGGAGTCTCTCTCCCTTCCCGGCAGCTGTGGCAGTGCCAGGCGGGGATAGAATCGCCAACCAAGGCAGGGCGGTGGCCACCTGCCTAGGACCTTGTGTGGTGTGTGACAGGACTACTGAGCCAAAGCTCGGGTTCTGCAGGAAGTGAGTGGCCTGTCCTCTGGTTGAGGCCTCGGGCCCCACGTGGGGCTCCCCTCTCAGCTCTCCCCCATCTCCAGGCTGCTTCCCATCTCTCACTGTCCTTACAGATGGCGCCCCTGTCCCCAAGTGCCGCACGCCCGCTTCTCCCACAGGCGTAGCCGACTGTCACTGCCCGAGGCTCCTTTCCGGGACTTCTGGGGGCAGAGGAGGCTGCATAGTGACATGCCAGCATCTCCCAGCCTCGGCCCTGAGACCAGGGCCCCTTATCCCCCCTGAGCCCTGCTCTGTGGGGCCATGGTGAGGAAGACTTAATCCTGAGACATTGTTTGCCCCCCACACACCGCCAGGTTAGGAGCACAACTGCATTCCCACCCTCGGAGCTGCAAGGATGCCCAGGACACCCTCCCCCACCCCAGGCCGCCTCCACACTCCCAGAGGCTGGGGTGTGACAGCAGACTTTCTATAAAGGGTCAGATGGCCAATGATATTTCAGGTTTTGTTGGCGTTATACAATCTCTGTCACATGTCCCTTGGTTTTGAGGGTTTCTTTTTGATCTTTTAAAAATAGGGAAGCCATTCTTAGCAGAACCAGGGGACATATCCGGCCCGTCGTTAGGCATGGACGCCTTTGTGGCATTACGTCAGGCTTTTTCAAAGTTCAACACAAGCAGGAGGAGGATCTCCTTGGGAGGTGTCCTGACATTCAACCAGCTGCTCCCAGGGAGCGCCCCTGCCTGGGCTATGGCAATGCCATGAGCCATGAGCCACGATCCGATAAGCAAGCATCTAAATCATAACTAAGAGAGATGCTTAACCAACAGAGGGCAAGACTTTTGATCTCTTTTGTATGAACAACAGAATCCTTATCAAAACAGACAAGCTTGGCAATTAAAAAAAATAACGGTATTCAAGAACCACCACCACACAAATGAGGGTTACCAATCGCTGAGGACCTACTAAGTGCCACTAACCACGTGTTACAACTCACATGTGTTTTCTGCTTTGATTACTGCAGCTGCTGCAAACCACTCTAGAGACCAATGCAATCCAGGGGGCGGCCGAAGCCACTATATGGTTCGGGAGAGAAATAAAATTGGATTCATTGCCTCTAAAATTCTGTGGGAAGCCCGAGATCCTGGCAAGTTCTCAGGCAAGTTCCTGAGGTCCTTCCAGCTCCCCATTTCCACTCTGTCTCTCTCTCTCTGTCCCCTCACACAGCTCTCCGCGTGCCCCCAGCAGCTATGGCCCAAGGCCTGGCCCACCACTCTCTCCTGTGACGACGTCCTTCCTAACACATTCGTCCTACTGCTTTGTGTTGACGTCGACGTCACTGAAGGTTTAAGACAAGGGCGAGGGCCGTCCGTGAGACGGCACCGTGGCAAAATCGCCAGTACCCACAAAATCAAGCACGAGTCACCACAAATCAACCGCACACCTGTGGCCACCTCGTCAAACACCAGGCCACTTTCTCCAGAGTCTCCCTCCCTCGCCAAATGCTCTCTTCTCTCCACCGCATCACGTTCTGGGCTCGCCTCCATCCTTCCTTGAAAACTACTCAGCACAGCCCTCACCCCTGCCCGGGGCTCTCCCTGTCTGTGCCTCAGTATCTCTAGGGCTGAAGGCACCGCGCCCAGCCTCTGGACCGGCTGACCCGCTGACATTTCAGTCTTTCCCTTTTTTTCCCCATCCATGAGATGGGGAGGTCTGGAGAGCATCTTTGTCTTTGATATGAAGGATAACACCTGCCCTCCGAGAACAGAATTGGTTATGGCCGGTTTTGGGTTTATGACCACACCGTTTTCTCCACGTTCAGCTCACACCTCTATCGCCAGCGAGAACACGGAGGCTGGCCCATGGGATCACCTGGCCCAAACGTGGCAGAGCTGCGGGGAAAACCCAGGCCGGTGCCAGGGATGCTCTCCCAAAGCTGCGTGTTCTGAGCATCGTCCGGAAGGCTTGTCAAACCCAGGCTGCTGGGCCCCATCCTCAGAGTCTCTGGTTCAGCGGGTCTGGGGGGCCTGAGAACAAGCATTGCTAACAGGTGATGCTGGTCCAGGGACCACGCTTTGAGGACCACGGCGGGAGATCACCCATGTTTACGAGCCACAACGTGGGTGGGGGCGGGGACTGTGGCTACCAGTGGTAAATGCCGGCATTTCCTTCCCGAAATGCTGCACTCATTATTCCTGAAGGAGAATTTCATCCTGGAGTCTTGGGGTCTGGTGGCCTGTGTTGCTTCACACCCGTTTATCGTCACGCCAGGGGCTGACAGACTGCCCCCGCGTTCAGCCCCCTCTGGCTGTTTCTGTACAGCCCAGGAGCTGAGGATGTTTTCACATTTTTAAATGGTTGGGGGGAAAAAAGAGAGAATATCATTTGTAATGTGTGAACATTATATGGAATTAGAATTTCGAGGCCCATCAGCACAGTCTTAAAGGGACAGTCACGTCCACTCACTGACGCACGGGCTGTGGCTGCTTTCTTGCTCCTACGGTAAGGAGACCCTGTGACCCACCAGGTCTGCAGTATTCAGTACCACCTTGTGCGCCCTCGCAGAACAGCTGGCTGGTCTCTGGTCTACACTCGCCTTCTTCCTGTGAGTACGCTACTACGATTTCCCTGGTAAGATAAACCGACTTCGCTGCGGTTCCGTACAGTCACGTGACTCTGTTTTTCTATTTAATTTCCACCCCTTAGAGCAGCTGCTTGGCTGTCCTCTAGCCAGACTGGGACACCACTGCTGAGCCTAGAATGTGTCCCACAGGCGTCAGGGCACACTCACCTACCGTCCCCTGCAAGTATACCAGTCTGGGATACATTTAAGTCCCTCGTCCCTGTACAAACTGAGATGGAATACGACCTCTCCCGCAGCGACCAGAACCCGTGACACAGAGCCTGGAGTCGAACGAGTTCCTTGAAAGCACCTGTATCTATCTCTTCCTGGATAAGAAATGTTAACCCAGAAGGGTGACCACATACACACACACACACACACACACACACACACACACAGGTCCCCAAATAGACACTGAGTGTCTTTTAGACAGTTCATACCTCTTCATTTACAGCAGAGCTTAACAAGAGTTTCGAAACAGAATAATCTGACTTTCTAGGCAGCTTGGAACAGCTGCAGGAAATGTTCAGAGTTCGTGCTCTTCTACTTTTTACTCCAGAATGTGTGTCCCCCCGATACGTCCCCTCACTCCAGAAGATGACAGGCTCCACGGAGACGTTTCCTCAGCTTTCCGGGCACATTACCTCACAGTCTTCACCGAGGGCCACTGAACACCAGTGCAAAAGCACAGGCTTTCTGCAAAACCTCGACCATAACCAGTCATTTTTGTTTTTCTGAAGAGAAAACAAATTTCTTTGCCTGAGTAATAATTTCTAGCTTCTGTGTGAAACTCTTACACTCAAAGAATCGGCACCGTTTGGGCACACCCAGCCCCTCCTGCGCCCCCTGGCTGGAATCCTTGGGGCCACTGCCACTCCCTCCTGGGAGGCCCCATGCAAAGGCATTCCCCAGCAAAAAAAAAAGAACAATAGGACGCAGGTACTAAGTTGGAACTTGTAATGGGAGGAAACAAGTGAGAATTCGAGACCCTCCCTCTGAATAATGGCCACAGCTGTACAACCCGGGAGCCAAGATACGAGGAAGGTGGGGGTGGAGGAAATCTGGTGATTGTCTCACCGTGGGGAGCTGCGGTGTTTATACAAAGCTTACTCTATCCTGTGCTCTCTCAACGGATGGCTTTAGGCTCATGGGGGAAGTTCTACGAGTTATATTTAAAGGGGCGACTGTTTCCCCAGTCGGGGAAAGAAGAGAATAAATGTCTGTAAGAAAGCAAGGGCCAGAGAGGACAACTCTGGAGTCAACGCTTTGAAGAAGCTAGATCCCCAGGGGCCGATGTCTGCAAATAATTGGTTTAGTACCTTGGTAATTAGCCACTCCTGAAAAATGACTGCGGGAGGATGGCATTGCCCAGCACACACGAGCAGCATCGCGTTTAGGTGACAGTCCCGTTTTCCTCAAGCCCTGTAAACGCACTGCACTTCTTGACAGCCGGGGTCCCCGCAGGGACGAGACGAAGCATCCCCCTCCAGCAGCCCCTGGAGTTCCCAGGAAGCAGTGTGGACTGCTTCTGCCTTTCCTCCGATCAGGTCTGTCCACCTTCAGGCATTCCCAGGGCTGGTCCTGGAGGCGACTCGTGACCATAAGCAGAAGTGAGGGCAAGGCCACCCCATCTGCGGCAACCCAGGGGTACCAAAGGATCCCCCCACCCCACCCCGCCGCAGATTCAAACCCCAGCCAGGGTGTCAGGCACTGCTAACAAAGTGCCACCCGTGCCACCTGGGATGGCGACTTCCTCAACCAACGAGACACGGGCAGAGAGAATTTGCTGTCTGCGGACAGCTCTGGACCGCGGACCACTAACTCAATGCCTCTCCGCTTTAGCGACCTGGCGGCTCGTTTTACGTGTGAAGGCTCATCGTGTGCCTTTCCCTCCTCCTTGCTCATTGACTGTCCGGGTAAAACAATTGTCCTCACGTCGCCATTATCGCTGTGGGGGCCGGGTGGGGGAGCCTGGCCACAGCTATAGTGATCCAGTTTGGGCTGGTAAATAGCATAACTCTATAGAGCATCTACAATATGCCAAGCTGGCACTTTGGGAGCCTGATGTCAAATCTCCCCAAACCCAGGCACAAATTCAAGGACACCCAAGAAAAAGGACTGAGGATACAGAATTCCAGTCCCCCCTTTTGTGTCCCTGCCAGATAAATTTAAAAAAACCAAAATAGATGCATCTCTACCAAATTTCCTGTGAAAGCAATTCTCAGTCCCTCCATTCTCAGAAAGGGTAGAACGGAGCAAGACGTCCTTCTGAGGAAGAACAAATGTTTTGCAGACATTCACAGAACGCATGACCTAAAGCAGAGTTCCGCTCGTGTACAAACGGGGGCGGGGGGGGGGGGCCTGAGGCTCAGACCGTAGTTTGTCACTCGGACAATGACTTCTGCTACTGGCCGATAGCGGCTCTGAAAGCAGGAAAAGGTGGCAAATATTTGCAAAGCATGAACTGAAATAAACCCATCTCCTTAAGTGCTTACGCTGTGCTCCGTACAACTCTACTTAAGCACTTTACATTATTAACTCATTGGACCTTCACGAAACCCTCTGAGACATAACAGGAACAGTCTTATTTCATAGTCGAGGGAACCGAGAGGCTCAGAAGGATTAACCAGCTGCCAAACCTCCTGAGACCGGCGAGCGGCATAGCCAGGATTCAAACCCAGTCTGGCCTCAGGGTCCATGCTCTTAATAACCACACTGCTTTGTCCCTCCACATAACCCGGCTAAGTAATTATACCATAAAGAAATGCAAAGCTCTCAACAGGCCACACTAAACAACAAAAACAGGCAACTTCTGCCTTATTCGCCTTCCCATGTCACAGCCACCAAAACCTCGAGTGACGGCTGTCGGCACCAGGCACTCTGTGAGACACACGCCTAGTTGAAAGAAAATATACTGTGTAAGCCCAGCACACAATTCTCTTTGCAGGATTCTATTACGTTAATTAAACAGGGAGGCTATTAGTCTGCGAGAGCCCTAATGCTTTGTACCTGCATAAGCAAACCAACACCTAAGCCTGTAAACGCTTCAAGGTTAAGAAATCTGAAACCTGAGGACCATCCATCACAGCCAACCAGGCTTTAGGCTACAAGCCGGTCAAATACTTACCTGGCTTCCTTTCTGTGCTTTCTGTCCGAGTCTGTCCCCTGGCTCCCGGGCATGGTCAGCTCCCACCCACTCCTCGCTTGGTACTGCCCCATTCTAACCTATTCTTCCTTCAATAAACTCTTAAAATGTTTAGTGTGCCTCAGTTTACCTTTTAACTATTCTAAATATCACTGGGCAAAGGTCCATATTTTAGTTAGAAATGCCCAGAGGCAAAGCAGCTGTTAAAAGATGACTCGAGTGAGGCCAGTGTTCTACTTTAAATTTCACTGGATTTCCTTTCTTAAAGGAATGCGGGAGACAATCCTGAGGTCAAATATTTGAAAAAAATGCTGCTTCCGTGTGTTCGCCCTCCCTTGTGAAGGAAACAGTACCTGAGAGGAGCACGGAGCACCCCGGGCTACCGTATGCCAAGCGCCCAGCGACACCCAGTGACATCCCATCAAGACCCGTTCCGGATGTGGGGTCTTGCTCTCCAGCCATCGGACTAAGAGGGAGTCTGGGTGGGCGTGTGAGGAGGTGACAGGCAGCCAGACACACAGAGGGATTTGCAAAATGTGCCCGGGACACTTCTAATGCACCCCCACTCCAACTCGCCATATGGAATAATCCCCTCTCCTGCTTGAGCAGGGGAAGTGGGTTTGAAGGACCAGTGACAGATCCCGGGCAGGATGTAATCAGAGGAAGTAGGTGGGCCAGTTGAAGTGCTTCATTCCTTCCTCGTTGCCACAGACTAAATGTTTGTGCTCTGCCAAAATTCAGAGGTGGACATGTAATCTTCAGCATGATTAGAAAGTCATGAAGGTGGGGCCTTCATGAACAGAATTCGTGCCCTTATAAACGAGCGCACAGAGAGCTCCCTCCGGCTTCTGCCACGGGGGAGGAAGCAGCAAGAAGGCTGCTGAGAACCAGGACGTGGGCTCTCACCGGACACCAAGCCTGGGGCGCTGTCATCTTGGGCTTTCCAGCCTCTGTGGGAGCGAAAGGGCTGCCTCAGAGACGGAGGGAAGAAAGAGAAGGAGACCACAGGGACACCAACGTGACCCCCCCAGTCCACCAGCGCGGGAAAGCAGACTGGCAGAGGCTCCTTTAAGATGCCCCGTGGGGCACATCCTGCGGGAACCAAGCCTCAGATCAGCAGCAGCGGTGACCAAGAGGCCAGAGGCCAGTAAACCCAGAGACAGAACCCGGGAGGGGAGGTGATCGTAGCACCCAGCCCGGTCCTGGCTCGCTCCTCCCTGTTCCCCAGGTGCCCTGTCACAGCTCCACATTTGCTCGAGACTCAGAGTTAACCCAGAGCTTGCAGAAGGTAGACCCAGGCTCTGCGGGAAGCCATCCAATGTTGCCATGTGCGCCATGCTTTCTATTTCTAAGGAAGTTCTTCTACCCATGAGCGTGGTTTCCTTAGCCCGGTGGCGTGTTCCAGGGCTGCCCTCACACAAGGACACCAATGGCGTGGCTTAAAACAATGTAAAATTACTGTCTCACCGCTCTGGAGACCAGATGTCTCAAAGCAAGGCTGACTCTCTCGGGAAGGCCGGGCGAGGGCCTGTTCCCCGCCTCTGTCCCCGCTTCTGGTGTTGGCCGGCAATCCCGGCCCTGCTTGGCTCCCACGCATCCCTCCGATCTCTGTCTCCACCTTCAGCTCCCTCCTCCCTGTGGGTCTGTAGCTGCACCTCTAGTTCTCTACTGCCAATGACCCCGGTCCTATGGGGCCAAGAGCTCACTCGAATCTGAACTCGATTCCATAGACTAAGACTCTATTTCTTCACAAGGTCACATTCGCAGATACCAGCATTTAGGGCTCGAACAGATCTTCTGGGGGGACGTTATTCAACCCAATGGCTGGATAACGAAGAAAGGGGTGCGGTATGACTTTTGCACACAGGCGCGGTGAGCTGCTGCCATGTCCTTTCACCTCTGTGGACTGTAGCTTTCTCACTAACAAAGGGAGGAGGTATCTTAGATGGTCTCTTCCAGCCCTACAGGTCCTGAGTCTGGTTTCTTCTCTGCAGTGTCCTCTGCTCCCCACTCCGATCCCTGACGAGGGACTGCTGCCCACAACCACCCTCCCTCCCCGCCAGTCTGTCTGCGAGTCTTACAGCTGGCAAGGATTTTCGTTCCTGCCCTGACCAGCCCATCTTCCTGGTCCTTTGATTTATTTCTCATCCGTTCCCTTGTCTCACCTACACACCTGGTTACGAGTCTTTCTTTCCACCCATTGTGTAGCTGCCAGTCAGCCTAAGCACTCTATTTTCTGCCTATCTCCCCACGAACACCTTTGTTTACAGAAAACACACAGAGTTTGGCATCCGGTCCGGAGGCTGCAGGTGCAGGGATGCAGGCTGCAGGCTGAGACAGGACGGCTGTGTTTTGATTCACGCTGTGTGGCTACTGGCCCAACGTGGCTGCCCCCACCCCGGCGACTCAGTTTCTCCTCTAAATAACGAAGGAATGGGATTCAGTGGGACTAGCAGGCTCCACACAAGTGGACAAGGGCGAGCAACGGATGTTCGATACCCTCTGCTGACCTCTTTAACCCGCTCGCTCCAAAATAACAGGCTGAGCTTCACTGACCCTGTGGGCCCAGGGCTGCGAGGATGAACCCTGACGCGCTTCCCATCATCCAGCACATTCCCCAAGCATTGAAATAAAAGCGACTCGGCAAGCCCCTCCCCACCCCTCAAAATATAAGGCTTTTCAGAATTCTAGGGATCAAACCCCAAGGTTGCAGGGGCTCCGGGGAAGCACGGGTTCCTGCTCTGACACAGCATCAGCCACCTCTCTGACTGCGAGCTTTCAGAGGGATTCTGGGAGCTGCTCTGTAAACGGCACGAGATAATGCTGCGTCATGGAAACTGGTGCGGGCGAGACTTCTGAGGAGAGGCAGTGTTTACCCTTGTCACATGGGCAGAAGGTCAACACAAGTGGAAGTGCCTGCAGAGGCCGACAAGCGAGGTGAGGAGAAGGCAAGAGCTAGCAGGCTCCGACCACTTTTCCAGCAGATCTGCCCAGGACAGGAGGACACCTGGGCTACCTTTGCATCCCAGGGCTTTTGCGGGGCCCTTCCATGCATGGTGTCACGTCAGCTTCGTAACTCTCGCAGGCAGTGTTATCCCTGTGTGTGGGCTGAGAGAGGAGAGAGCAGAGCCACTTCCCCAGACACACACAGCTAAGGGGACAGCGAAGGTCTGAGCCTGACTCCACCTTGCTCTCTGCGTGGTGCCAGGGGAAGGACGGCAGGCAGCACCGTCTTCTTGAAGGAGCAACGCAATTCAGCAAATGATTCTGTTTTCATGCCAGGAGAGGACGTGCTTGTCAGGGAGGGACAGGAATGAGAGGGAGAGGGAGAGGAGGTATTCCAGGACCAGGCCAGAGTTGGGTGAGGGGTGCGGAGGGGAGAGAGGCACAGGAACAAGAGGCCTTGCTCCCCTGAGAATGGTTTTGCAAAGAGTCTCTCACTTGGCCCCGCCCACTGCCTCCGATTGGCGGCCTCTTCTCTAAGAGGCGTCAGCCAATCAGGTTCCTCTATCTTCTTGGCCTAGTCATGGCCAAGGGTGCTGAGAAAGGCTCCGGAACCACTGATCCCATGTTCGTGCCTCTCTCCCCGCTCCCCCGCCTTTGCCACCCCAGCCACAGTGTCAGCGGGAAAAGAGGGGGGTCGACGACATGGAAACGGAAAAGGGCATAACCTGGCCCAATTTCGGCATGGAAAGCGTTGGTGAAACGTTACACTTTGGGTTCTGGTTTCTCTGCCATCAGTGATTCCTGGTCATCCTAACAGAACCTCAGAGGACCCAGATGACACCTTTTGTGACTAAGTCGCCTCCACACAGTGCTAGAATCTGGAGGATATTATAAGCTCTGCTTCAGAGATGAGGAAACTGAGTCAGGGAGCGTGAGCGCCAGACCCGTCCGAGCTCAGGGGGGACAGAGAGGCACAGACTTGAATAACAGCCTCAGAGAAACGCTGAAGCCCCATCTTCCAGCAGTGGGCGGAGGCTTATTATTATATTACCTCGTCTAGGGTAATAAAAATCAGGATTTTAAAGTGTAGTCCCTAACTTACCCTGGAAGGCTCAAGAACTCTTTCTTCTTGCTTTTTATGACTCTGGTTTTGACTAGAGAAGTAAGGGCACTAAAAATCCCAAACAGCTTTCTACCTGCAGCTCCTCCCGGCTAAGACTTGAAGTGATTACTAGATATGGTTTCAGGCTCCACAGAATGATAAGAAATGTCAAAGGGTTGCTCTCTGCTCAGATTTACCGGGGAAAAAGGGTAATTTCAATGGCATCTTATGATCTCAAAAGAGGTGGTGGCAGCAAATAGGTTCTGTTACCATGAACAGATACTTAACTAATTTCTGCTGCTGGAGACGTTTCTATTGGAACTGGAGGGAAACTCCCAAGTCCGAACGATTTGCCTTTCCCGATGAGACGATCTTGTACTGAACTGTCACTCTTTAAGACCAGCTGCCGTTTTGAAAATCGTCATTCCTTGGAACAACGGGCAGAGGTAGGGAAGAAAGGGATTCAGCACCTTCTTGTCCCATTCCCAGGAGGCCCCACTCATGCTGGACAAAAGAGGTGTGCCTCCACACCCAGACGGGGAAGAACTGGCTGACCAGTTGCAAGCTGTCTTTTTTTTGCGGGGGTGGGAGGTAAGTTTCAGATATATAACAACACTGTAACTCAATGTCTGCATACATTACAGTGTGCTCACCACCAGAAGTCTAGTTTCTATCTGTCATCGTACATTTCACCCTCCCTCTACCCACTGCCTCTCTGGTAACCGCCAATCTGTTGTATTTTTTACTTTGATTTTGTTTTTTTGTTTGTTTGTTTCTTTGTTTGTTTTATATCCCACATGTGAGTGAAATCTTACAATTTGTGTCCCTTTCTTATTTCACTTAGCACAATACCCTCAAGGTCCATCCATGTTGTCGCAAACGGCAATATTTAATTTTTTTTTTTTTTTATGGCTGGGTAGTATTGTAATGGGTCATGAGAACTTATGTATTTAAGATAGCGATGTAAGGTCGAAGATGGCGGAATGGAAAACTTTAAATTCCCCCAGCAAGGTAGACTACAATCCCCTCCGACCAAGGGCCGGAATTCTCTGCCCATACCTATTTGCTTGCTTAAAGGTCAGGCCATAATCAGGACATATGGTTAGCCAATAAGGAACTGCAACCTGTCCTGTGCGCGCCAAGTTAGCCCGCCATAAACCTAATATAAGGAACCCCATGCTAAGGATCAGGGCTCTTGTTCTCGCTGCGGCAGTGGAGGCTTGAGCCCAGATTTGAACTCGTAATAAAATTTTCTTTTTGATTCTAATTCGGCTCTGAGGTCATCTTGTCCGGGTGCGCTCCGTAACAGTATTCCATTCTATATAAAAGAATGAAATATATATCACGTCTTCCTTAGCCATTCATTGGTCGATGGACACTGAGGTGGTTTCCATATCTGGACTATTGTAAATAATGCCACAACGGAGACAGAGGGGCACGTATCTTTTCGAATCAGTGTCTTCATATTCTTCAGATGGGTACCCAGAAGTGGAATTGCTGGATCATAGGGTAGTTCCATGCGTAATACTGTTTTCTACAGTGGCTGCACCAATTTACAGTCAACCAACAGTGTACAAGGCTTCCCATTTCCCCGCATCCTCCCCAACGTGCAAGGTGACATTCATTTAAAGAGGAAAACACCTGTTCCAGGTTATTGAGACGTACACATGAAGCCAGAATCTCATCATAGCTGTCAGAAGTACAATGACTGACAGCTGGGAAATCTCATTACCCACTTCCGCAGGATTGCATCAAAGCTTGGATCGGTGTTTAGGCATTCACATTTGCAGACGCAGCATTTTTCTTTGTTCTTAAGGCGTATCTGATGACACCAAGGCCCAGCATCGGAACTCTGCGATGTGCTGAGCACGAGGCCCGCGCCACACAAAACTGAGGTGTGTTTTGCTTCTCCTTAATTTCATCTTGTCCTAGGTCAACTCTGATTGTCCTTCTCTTGGACAAAGAAGGAGCTAAACAGAAGTTATTCAGCCTGCCTTTTGTTCCAGGACGTAACAGATTTGCGCTTGACCTCTTGAAAACCATTCCCAAATTCTTACGTGCAGTAGAAATGAACGGCGAAAGAGGCGGATTTATGATAAATAAATCATTATATGCATCTTTATATGCAACCAAGAAAAGTCACTTGTATGCACGTGGTTAAATAAAATGCCACAGTTACAAGAAAATTAACATGTGGTCAGTGAGGACATTTTCACAGACTCTTGATGTTTAAAGTCATTGGTGCCTATGGGGGGAAAATGAAGTCTTTCCTTTTGAAAACTGATCCTGAGACAGAACTTATGGGGCTACTGTATCTGAAGGGCCAAGAGTTCCATTTACTGGATTCATCTCAGGACACAGCAATTGTGCTGGTCACTACGCTATGGCTTCTCTGCTCCAAATCCACTATTCTGAGTTCTGCTTTGTGATTCTGGGGCTGGGACGCTGCAAATCCCACTTCTCTCTCTCTCTTTTTTTTTTTCCCTCTACTACTCTTTTAAAATAGCTTTTCACTAATACAGAGAGTGTTATTTAACGGATAGCTATTTCAAATTTTAAAATATTTTGGACATCCATTATTTGGAGTGTTTTGTGTCCACCACAATCCTTCTGAACGGGGCATCTGCGCAAGTGGCATGTTTGAGGAAGTCTCTGGGGACAAGACCCGTGTGTGTGCTCTGGGTTAGGCTCCCGCTGGTGCTGCAGAGC
The DNA here is from genome assembly GCA_004027375.1 of Macroglossus sobrinus. Taxonomy (NCBI): domain Eukaryota; kingdom Metazoa; phylum Chordata; class Mammalia; order Chiroptera; family Pteropodidae; genus Macroglossus; species Macroglossus sobrinus. The sequence continues at coordinate 42,562 of PVKZ01002930.1, forward strand.
ACACGGTGGATGTGAATGCAGCAGTGCTCTCCAGAATGGGCTGTGCATCCCAGTGATCTCATGGTAGACGGACCATCACAGGAGACTACTACAAATCCCCAAGGCTCCACAATACTATCTATTCCCTGTAATAGCCACCTGCTATGGTCTGACTATTAGTGTATCCCCAACAGTCATGCGGAATTCATATCCAAACCCAAAGATGATGGTGTTAGGTGGCAGGGCCTTTGGGAGGTGCCTAGGTCGTGAAACAAGGATGAAGCCCTCGTGAATGGGATTAGTGCCCTCATAAAAGAGGCTCCAGAGAGATCTCTGCACACTTCTATCACGTGAGGACAGAAGAGGCGGTACCAGCTATGAACCAGGAAGAAGGCTCTCTCCAAAATGAAATCACCTTGATCTTGGACTTCCAGCTTCTAGAACTCTGAGGAACATATTTCTCTCATTTATAAGTGACCCAGTCTGTAGTATTTTTGTTACAGCTGCCTCCGTGAACTCAGACTCTACTCCAGCTAACCATCCTGAGTTAGGAAGAAGTAACGACTAGGGAGCGTAGCCCGCAAAGCCCTGAGGAATCTCTTTGAAGGTTTTGCACAACAGGGCATGCTGCTCAAGTTCCCATCAAAAGAGACCCAAACGAGAGCCCTCTGCCCCGTCCCAGAGCAGAAGAGATGGAAGGCAGTAACACAGGCCCCCGCAGGTCAGATGGCCGAGGAAAGCAAATTCCATCTCCAAACCCCAGACTGAAGTGGTAAAAATACCACAGATGGGTGGCTGAAATCCAAAAGCAAGACACCAGCAAGCACACTAGGTGTGTAGTGAGAGCCAGCTTCCTGGTGTGCAGATGGCCATCTTCTCGCTGTGTCCTCACATGGCAGAAAGAGTGAGAGAGTTCTGTGGCGTCTTTTATATAAGGGCACTAATCCCATTCGTGAAGGCTTCACCCTCATGACCTAATCACCTTCCAAAGACCCCGCCTCCTGCCACCAGCACGCTGGAGTTAGGATTTCGACACACACACTCTGGGGGGAAATAATCATTCCGTCCGTAACCACCATCTTCCCAGGACTCCCTCACTGATAACCACTTCCCTTAGTCTTTCTGTCACCCCTTCTTAGGTAGCGCTCGTGGTGAGTAGAATCTGGGAAGTGCCGGGGAATACCAGCTCTGCCACTTGCTAACCGTGGGAATGTAAGGACGTTTCTTCATCTCTCTGAACTTCATTTTCCCATGGGAAAACAAGGATAATAATAACTACCTTAAGTGACTCTTAAGTGTCCGAGGAAGTCTCTATCATAGTTTATGGCACTCAGGCACTCAATTAAAAAAAAAAAAAAGAAAAAACTATCAGATATGCGCTATCTTCCAGCATCCTCCTGCTGTTACGGGGCTGGCAGCCATCAGATTCTGTAACACACAGGGCGGCCCAAAAGTGTTTAAAAATAGGGATAATTGAAGTAGAGTATATATGATCTAAATACCCATACAGCACCACAGTTGTCACTCGGTGAGTATTAGATCTTTTCTTTCCTTCCTCAATTGCGATAAATTATTATTGCCAACTATGACTTTTTAGGGTCACAGAGTGGTGATTCGATGGAGCCAAAGACTCACGGGCACACAAAAGCCCCGTCTCTCTCGAGATAATTCAGACCCAAATCTGGCCAACTTCATGTAAGATATACAAATAAAAGATGTATGCAAGAGACGCCTTGCTAATCGAATGCTCGTCGCTTCGTTAAGCGATCGCAATGGTCTGCTGAGAAACACTGGGGCGGCCCAGCGAGGATCTGCCAGTATAGGGGGAGAATCCTTCTGTGGGAAACACATGGGCACTGGAGACCAGAGACTCAGGCTTCTAACCCAGCCCTACAGTTGCTCACAGACTAGAGGCAAGCTCCCTAGCCTTGCTTCCGTTTCCCAGTTTCTGTCTCTGTGGAATGGGGTCATTAATGTATGCTTTGCAAAATTGTAGGGAGGATTAAATGAAATGAGGCCCATCAAGCCTCCCCTTGAATTTTTCTTATCATGGCATAACACAGGTTTATGCCGTATCATCCATGATTAGCTAATTCCGTGCATTATCACATAGACTGACAATATGCTTAGGGACAATGCATGTCATTATACTGTAAGTAATTAGAGAGAATTAAAGAGATTGGGCAATGGCCTCAGCTGACCTCCTATGAGAGAAGCTACTGGAGCAGAGGAAAATGGCTCGTGTGACTTTATACCCCCCAGAATGTCAAACACAGCGCTGGCCACGTAGCAACGCTCAGTATTTGTGGAAACTGGTCAGTTTGTCTCAAAACATTTAGAGCTTTCATTTTATTAGTTCTGCATGGCATCCCCAAAATAAATCACAGAGTCTCAATATTTACTAGACACAGCTTGTCCAGTGGTTCCCATCTTGATTCTTTCCTTTTTATTTTTTAAATTTTTTATGGTGACATTGGTTAATGAAATCCAGTACATTTCAGCTGACACCTTGAACTCCTTTTAACTCTTGAATTTCCAAAGGGATCTACAGAGGCAAGACATTTGGGAACCGTAGGCCATCTGCCCATTGCTTTTACTAGCTCTCCCTCCACCCAGCTGGGCAGCGCACCGAGCAGAATCACCAAACAGTGTCGCAGGAACCCAGATCTGCCATGTTCTATCCATGGAACTGTGCGCGTGCATCGTCACCTCCTCAAAGCCAGGTTATTATTCTGATCTTATCCAAACCAAAGGGCTGGATCTATGATTTCTGTCATTCCAGGGAGAACCGTAGTTGTTTCTGCTTCTGGTTGAATTTGGCCTGGCAGAACCGTTTCTCAGTGTAAGTTAAAAAGGCAGTGATTACAGGTCTTGGAAGCATTCCTTCCCATCCAACCCTCAAAGGAATATTTCCTTGTCCCTGATCATGCTTCTGAAATCCCCTGCACTAGAGAAAGGGTCATTCCCAAGGTCAAGACATTGTCCATCTGCCATCCTCTCACTCAACATCCACAGTCAGTCCCTTGGCTCACGAGTCTCCATAACAAAGCAACAGGTATCTTCTTCGAGTGTTTGAAGGCCCTGGGCACTTCTTGGTCTACCAGACTCTGAATGTCTTTCTCTCTACCTGGAACTGTTGCCTACCCATCGTAACTACAATTATCATCCCCTCTCCACTTTGCCCAGACTCTTACTTCTTGTCCTACAGGTCCCCTTTGCTCCAGAAAGCCCTCCCTGCCTTCCTGTCTGTTCTCTTAGCACCTGTTTGTTTCCCTGTCACAGTCAGTTAATATCCAGTGAAACAAGTGCTGCTCACGACTGTGCACGCCCCATTGCACCGTCAGCCTCGGGTGACCAGGCACGTGTCTGTCTTATTAGTCATTGCTTCTCCGGGGCTTGCCATGACCCCACATACCACTCACCAGCAACTACACCCATCAACTTCCACCTGGAAAATATCTCTCTACCAGATTCTGTATATCTAATAAAAACTTATTTTGCTCTTTGTATTAATCAGTGACATAAATAAATGTATACCAACCCTTGATCAACACGAATCAGGCTCCTTTGGTAATAAGTAATAGAAACGATGATTATGATGATGTACTGGCAGGATCTCTAGTGGCTCAGATACTGGGAGCTAAGGCGGGGAACGTGGGGTGAGAGAGTTTAGATCACTATTTGCAATCTTGTCACGGTACCGCCTCTGGAAACTCTGGGCGCCAAACATTTCCAGCCTTTTTCTCATTTTGCTCAAAATGTAAATTCCAGAATAGCTTGTGCCATGACCCCAGCCCTTGGCTAGGGGAAGATAGGACATCTGGAGTAATGGCCTCACTAAACTAAATTAAATAAATAGGGAGATATAATGTCCCCAAAGGAAACTAAAGAACCATTACTAAAATAGGTACTGGATGCTGGATAGCCAAAGATTTCTTACTTTAATAAAATATGCAGTGTTACCACAGCCAGACAATTAACTATAAACTGTTAGGCCAAGTAAAGATGTGATGGATAATTTTCTTGAAACAAAAACTTACTTTAATGTACTTTAAGTTAAGCCTTGAAAAAGGATAACTCAAAACATATACACACAAACCAACAAAAAGAGTAACTCAATAGGATGTAAGGAGAAAAGTGATTTCTGCCCACACTCTCCAGGATGAACTCTGAAAGGTTTGCTTCCATACCTGTGTCAGGCACCCCTTGATAAGTCACTTTTAGAACCAAGGACAGCCTCCACCCAGTACCTAAAATTCCTTTCCAAAGTGATAAATGAAACCACAAACTTCACTGAAAGTTCCCGCCTCCATGAATTAGCTCTGCTCCTGGCGGGAGCCTGCAGGGGTCGGGGGTGGCAGGGTTGGCGTCTAACCAGTTCCGCTGCCTTTCCCTTCCTCTCTCCTAGCTGGGCAGCCTAGATTTCTGAATCCTTCAGGATTGATGCTTGAAAGTGGGACTGGGGGGCAAGCTACTGGGGAGAAAGAGAAGCCCCAGAAAAGCTTATGTGGCTGCTGCTATCAGGAGTTGCTCGAGTGTTCTGTGAATATGGGTGAGTCTCCTGCTGTCTGTCTCTCACGGGGCACCGCCTACAAAACACCCACCTGCAGCTCTCTTGACTGACAAGGCAAAGACTCCACTCAGCTGTCTACTTCCTGTGACATTCCTATCAGCTTCTGCATCCAAAAGAGCACCTCCAGCTTCTTCCTGGCAGGACGCCATCTTGGCTGAGCTCTCTTCAGTGACTATATTTAGTGTATAGGGTACCTCTGCCTTGCCATCAGCAGAAGCCCAGCCTTCTCAGAACAGTGTCAACTCAGTGAAGGGGTGCCATAGCACCCCTGTGGATCAACAACATTGATCCGAATAAGTTCTCCCAATGTCTTCAACCCCAATCCTTTCAAACGCTTAAGTGAATAAGATAGGCTTATAGAAACCTCATCTGCAAATCCCACAAAAGTGGCCTAGAACTTGACTTTGGAATATGAGGGTACTTGCCATCTATTATTTTGCTATGAGTCTTTGAAAGAGTCTTATTTTTAAATGTTGATGTACAAACGTCTATGATATTTTTTTAATGTTGATCACGCACCAGGCACTGCTAGTTGCTGGGATTCCAAAGATGAATTAAGCTTCCTGCTCTCTAGAAGGTCTTATGATATATTTTAAGGTAGGAAAAAGAAGTATATGTAAAAAAAATACATAATTATGGTAATCAAACCTTCTTAGTAAGTATGATCTTGGAAAAAAAAATATGGGTCCTCTCCAATTCTTTAAAAATCCTTTCAATATGAGGGACTGATTCCTCAAAAGATTAAACATAAAATCATCACAAGATCCAGAAATTGCACTTCTAAGTATATACAGAAGACTTAAAAGCAGAGACTCAAACAGATATCTGTGCACCAATGTTTCCAACAGCATTATTCACAACAGCCAAAAAGTAGAAACAATCCAAGTGTCCATCAATAGATGAATGGATAAACAAAATGTGGTGTGTGTGTGTGTGTGTGTGTGTGTGTCTGTGTGTGTTTACAATGGAATGTTATTCATCCATAAAAAGGAAGGAAATTTTGACACATGCTACAACATAGACGAACCTTGAAAACATTATGCTAACTGAAATAAGCCAGACACAGAAGGACAAATATTATATGATCCCACTTATATGAGGTGCCTAGAACAATCCCACTCAGAGACAGAAAGCAGAATGGAGGTTATGAGGAACTGGGGAGTTATCACTTAATGGGTTCAGTTTCTACTTGGGATGATGAAAAAGTTCTGGAAGTAGATACTGGTGATGGTTGCAAAACACTGTAAATGTACTTAAGGCCTCAGAATTACATACTTAATAATGATTTAAATTGTATTTTTTTTATGTTACATATATGTACCACAAAAAAAAAAAAAAGGTACCAGCATGAGAAACTAGCACTTTTCAGTTGGATTCTAACTCTACATTCTCTAAGTATGGAAATTGCTACTATGTGAAAATTATTTTTGGTTGATTAAAGATAAACTTTTAAATCCCAATAGAAAAAAAGAGGAAAGTATACTTGCCAAATTCACCTCGACCTTAAAAGGGAGAGGAAACAGAGTCAGGTGACCAAAGCAACATAATTCTTTTTCTCAAAAACCAGGCTGTCAGCGAGCTCTGTAATTTATTCATTTATTGACTGTGAAAACCACAGCTAAATGTCTGAGGTGCAGCTTCTCATCCAGAAAGTTCAATTATATGGTGTGAAGACATACAGTGAAGCGATATTTTCTGCCGGGAGAAGGAGGGGAAGGGGACTAAGTTTTAAATGGATTTTGGGAAGTAAGCGAAACTTGGAGAGGAAGACGTATAGCCTGAAAAACTGAGACTACCACTTCGAATTTGGGTGATTAAGGGGCTGTTTTATTTTTAAGGAAATTTCGGAAGACGGTAGATATGAGATTGTGGGGATCTGGCTAACCATAACACCTGAGGTTTTCCCACCTGGATCATGTACACGACTGGCTCCTGACAAGGCTTAATTGACACTGAATATTTCACAAGTCTCCTTTCGAAACGTTAAGTGTGTTAAGGCCACGATTCTGTGACATGTTGCACCTGCCACTCCTCAGTGCAAAGCCAGTTTAAAAGAGGCAGTTATTGGAAGGAAAATGGGCCACAGTGGAAAATGCAGGCTTGTGACAACAATACTGTCCAAAGAGAAAAGCACTTGCAGAGTTTCTAGCAAACACACGTCGGCAATCTCCGCGTCTTGCTGAACTCCGATGCCCTAACTCGCCTCTGCTACGTTGTCTTTATCCCAGCTCACTCCTGAAAAATTAAATTCTGAGAAGAGGTTTCCTTCTACTTAATGTTAAGTATCCTTGGCTGCAAGTGGGGTGGGGGCTGCACTGACTGACGGCTGTCTCTGTGGAGCATGAGGCAGGATTTGTGGTCTGTCCCTTTGCGGTGTCAGCTGGTTTGGCCTTTTGCCGGTGGGGTGGCTCTGTCAGCTCACACCACGTTAACAGCATCACTCACCAACCTCGCTCACCTTGAACGTCTCACGTGACCCTTGTGTGTGTATGTGTCCACTTCCTCACTGACCATGCTCTGTTCTGTTCGTTGTGGCCACAGTTCTCCTCCCGTTAGGGCTGCACGTATATTTTTGGACTGAAAACGGCCTCCGCCTTCCTTAGCCCTGTTTTCTCTCTCCCTCGGGAATGTGCGCTCTACAGTGGCTGCCCGTTCAGTGTCTGGCTCACTGCTCGTAGACAGATGAGAAAATCCCACCTATGGGGAGCTCTATTTCAGTTTTCTGCATCTGATTTAGCCTTTGACCCATGTCCCATTTAGGAGGGGGTTAAAAAGTGCAGCTCGCTGCCAGAGTTCATTTAATTTTACATAAATATATTCTTTGAGGCTAAAGCAAATCTGACTGGTTTTCAGTGCGAAAATAAAGCATAAAAACTGTTCATGGAGTTATTTTGAAACAGAACTTGTCTCTAATCCTCATGTAACAGAAATGTACACATAAATCGGATTCATCAAATGAATCTTCAGCTAACAACTGTTCGTGCGCAGTTGCGTTACCATCACATGTAGGAATGCGTTGTGTTTTAGGATTTAACATTTTCATCAATCAAGAATTACTCTATTTTGTAAATGGAAACACCACTACTAAAATCAGAACACTGTCAATGTCATATGTTTCTAAAGACTATCGGTATACTAGAGCGATGTGAAAATAAGAAGAGTGAGCTATTTCATGGCAAACTTTGGGAGCGAGGTTAGGACTGTACTCTGAGAGTTATCTCACAGTAAACGCCACAGCCACAAACGCCACCAGCGAGCATTCTTGGGACAAATGGGAAACGAGTTAACACAATTTTAGAACATAAGTGGGAGATGAGACAGTTGGATTTGAATTCCCATTCCATCATTTACTACTTAACTTGATTAAGTGACTTAACCTCTCTAAGATTCAATATTTATTTTCTATAAAATAGAGTAATAAAACAATCCCCCAAAATCACAGAAAGAATGAAATGATAGCGTGTCAAATATCAACAACAGGTTAATACCTAAATGGAAGGTCAATTTCCTAATCACTCAAGGCTTTTCAATATATTGCTGGCCTTGGGAATTCTTTGAAAGATTTTATTTTATCATTTAGTTTTTTTGTTTGTTTGTTTTATTTCAATACATGTCGGTACCATCTTATATTTCCACCAGCAATGCCAGTTGCCCCACACATTTGTCAACATTGGTACTGTCATTTATTTTAAGTTTTAGTCACTCTAATAAATGTGCAGTGATATCTCATCTTTGTTTTAATTTGCATATTACCGATGACTAATAAAGGCAGCCTCTAAGATGGCCATCAATGTTCTCACCTTCTAGTAGCCACGCCCCTGTGTAATGGACTGAACTCAGTGACCTGCTACTAACGAAGAGACTACTGCAAAATGGATAGGGTATCCCTCCTGCAACTAGGTTCCATCTCGAGCTACTCCTCTCTTCCCCTCTCTTAAAAGTAAGATGTCATGGAATGTTCTCAGGGATTATCCTTCTATGTATTTCCTCTGTCCTCCCCTTTATTTTCACCTCCCTTTCTGGAACTCAGATGAGATGTTATAACTTCTTATTTTAGCGTCCATGTGTCTTAACTTCTTTTAAACATTTTCAATCTCTTTGTTTTACTCTGCTGCATCCTAGATCATTTCTTTGACTCTTTCTTCCAGTTCACAATTCCATCTTCAGTTGTGTTTACTCTGCCATGAAACTTATAGTGTTTTTAATTATGAGGACTTTCATTTCTAAAGTTCTATTCATTCTTTTATTTTAAATTTCTTGCTCCATGTGCAGGTTTTTAAATCCATTCTTTTATTTCTTTAAACATTCAGAGAATTTATTTTCTGTATCTGATCATTCTAACATCTGAAGTGGTTTTATAGCTGCTTCTGCTATATGTTGTTTCTGAGAGTTTGCCTTAACTGTGCTTTGTGCCCTTGTTACTTTGTAATTTTTGACTATTTGTTTATTCATATTCCTTAGAACTTTATCTTTGGAAATTCTTTGAGGCCTGAGTTGAAGATCACTTCTCCCAGAGAGGATTTCTATTTCTTTTTGCCAGATGCCTGCAGACCAATCAATCCTAGATGACTCTAACCTCCTCTTGCCTTTAGAAATCACCAGGCATTGTAAATAATTTTGGCAACAAATATGTATAAAGACAGGCTTATAATTTTGAATTCTCAAGAAAGATTTATTATCTTGTATTCACTCCAAGATTCAAGAGAGGCAATTTCCTTAAAGTTCCTCCCTTACACCTTCAGTCCCGGTCTGGACATATTTCCAGTTCATCATTACCCTCGGGACATAGCCCTTTCGTTTCGGCTTTATGCTTGGGAATTCTAATTAGACACTTGCCGATGGGTTCTGGCTTTGTCAAATGTTACTGTCCCCGCAAGGCTTTGAAAATCAAGCTCAAGTTCACTGGGTTTCAGTAAAAATACTCAAGGCAAAAGGTTGATTCAGTGCTCCTCCTACTTCTACAGGTTAAAGCTTCTACCTAGCTTTTGGTTTCTGAGTATCCTTACCTTCTTGCTAGCTCGTTGATGCATTTGAAAATAATTTTTAAGTAGTTTCAGAGACAGAGGCAGTACAATATTAAGTCTAGCATGCTGTCAGAAATAAAAACGTTCCTTTAATTTGTGTAGGTTTCTAATAACATGAAATTAATTTGACTATGTTTAACCACGTATCTAGCAAAACAACTCAGAGTTTTGCTTTAGTCACTTCAGGTTGCTATAAGAGACTACTATGATTTCAGAGCTTAATCAACATAAATTTTCTTCTCAAAGTTTGGGAGGCTGGGAAGTCCCAGATCAAGGTGCCTGCAGATCCTATGTCCAGTGAAGGCGCTCTTTCTGTTTTGCAAATGACTGTCTTCTTGCTGTGTCCTCACATGGCAGAGAACAGAGAATGATCATCTCTCTCAAGTCTCTTCTCATAAGGGTACTAATCCCATTCCTGAGGGCTCCACCCTCATAACCTAATCACCTCCTCAAAGCCCCACCTCCTAACGCCATCACCTTGGGGATTAGGACTTCAACATACAGAACAGCAGTCAATAGAAGGCTTACTGTTTTCCATTGACCTTTATATGGTTTGATCTCAAGCAGTTTCTACGTAGCTCTAAATGAGGAGGATGCAAAAGGTAAAGGGGAAGTTGATTGTGCTTTCTTGTCCACTGAAATAAACTTTTCAAGAAGATACCACTTCTACTTCTCAACTTCATTCCATATCTATCCCCACAAAATGGACTATAAAAATATTGTCAGACATCCTGAACTTGGATAGAATGACCTTGCATTCCTCTACTTTGCTCAAGATGACTCTATCTAAGAAAATAAATAATATATTAGTCTAAACATCTTTAGGCATCTTTACAAGAAACCTGGCTATCCAGTTCTTCCAAAAAACCCGTTTAAGTTATAGTATCAAGGAGATTTAGAGCTGGTTTAGAGAAACTTCTTTCCATAGCCTAATAAAACACACAGAAATATTGTTAATTTATGATTTCAACTGAATTTCTCCTTCTATTTTAGGTCACATCTTTGATTTGGCCATTTATAATTTTTATGTGCTATTTGTGCACTTTATAGCCCATTGGAAGCCTGTTGTATAATATGCACAGTGCATTTATGTTCAATTTACAGATGCTACTATTTTAATTAAATGATGAGGTTAATAATTTTATATATTTGATTTTATGGCACATATTCTGCATACCTATTACTTATTTGGTACTACATTCTGGATCAGAAATGTGACCCCCGATTTTAATATGGTTCCCACGGGAAAATACAGCTTGCTTTATGATAGTCACTTTATGACAACAATTTCTAGAAGTGAATTACTGTCTACCTATTAATTTACACAATCAAGTTTATGGATAATGGAATTAGACCACGTAGCTTGTGCACTATAATTTGAAGGGCAGAGTCAACAGCAGCAGAATTTTGACAATTTTCCATAGAAAAACTAAGATTTTATGATAATTTGGCGAAGGAGAGAGGATTGAAAAGAAAGCATTTAATGAAAGATTATATATTTTAACTAATGTGATCTAAAATTATCTCATTTCATTAATAAAGATGCTGAATTTGTCATTTTACAGCAGGCTATCTGTCTCCCAATGAATAGCAATATCGTAATATTTTTTAATGGGAGGACTGAAAGATGTGCTTAATAATACAATCTACAAAGTAATTTAAGAAAAGGAATAATAATGATTCAGGTATTGATCTATTTTAAAGTAGAGAAGGTACATTAGAGATTTAGGATGTTGGAAAAGGTAAAACATGAGATATCGCGAAAAAGGAGGCAGTATGAAAATAAGAAGAATCATCATTCATTCAAAGGAATTAAGTCAAATGTTGACATAGCATTAAATATTTCCAGAGGCTTGTATTTGATTTTGTATCGCTTGTTGTATCCATGATTCTAGCAAAAATTTCTGTCACCATTTAATATTAACAAATCATCGAACAAACATAGTGGCCTGTTATGGTAATCCATGTTTGCTTAATCAGCTGCAAAGCCTTAGCATGCAGCGCCTCCAGGAGAAGGCGATTATGGATGAGCTACACGCTCTTCGAGAAGTAGCTTGGCCTCAAACAGTGATAAGCTTTAATCTGGTCATATTGGCAACTGGTCCCATTCGCAACACAAATAATCAAAACCCATTCTGCCCGTCTAATTATCACTGACTTTGATTGTTACTACTCACCATACTCCTACAATAGATGCTGTGAGACATTCTCATTTAAGCCTTGTTAATGCCTAACTTAACATTACCAATAAGTAGGTTTACCTGCCTCTTTGAGTTCACGAGCTATCTGGTAACGAAGGTATTCAAGAAGGAGCTGGAGGATATCTAGGATCAGTTTCAGTACTATGCTTCTAATTCTCTGAAGGAAGGTGTACATGACCATTAGCTAACCTTGGAGATGCTGGGATGGCTGGAGAGCGTAGGACGCAAAGGGCAATCCGGGTTGTGGACTGCCACTTCAAGTTGAAGTAAATTCAGCCTGAAGTTGCTGCTCTCACCAGCAAAACATTCCCCCATGTGGTATAAAGCAAAAAACAATGGTCCAAAAGTAAGAATTTCTAAGTTCAAGTCCCAGCTTTGCCACTGAATAATTAATTGTATGCTCTTAAGCAAGTGTCTTCGTCTTTCTGGGATAATTTAGGATTCAATAATCCTTTCCAGCCTCCACCTTTTGCCTACTCCTTGCCTGTTGAAAGTAAAGCAACCTGTTTCGCATTTCTCAAGGAGACATTTGTCCACATCGAGGCTCACCGTTTCTCTCCGTAGAGAGTACCGGGAAGGTGTTCAGATACACGACCAGCCCACAAAGACTATGACAAGCTAACCCAGAGATCAGATTGTTCTTACCCACAGGCAAGTAAGAATTAACCTGTGCAATCAATGCTAACGCTAACCAGTCCAAGGCTCCCTTCTCCCCAAGCCCAATGCATGCGTTAGAGTCCTTACCTGGATGGACAGTCGAGCAGCAGTTTATCCAGCCGATGTCTTCCTCCGCCTTGAAATCGTTCTGTCTCCCTTCTGTCACCCCGGGCTCCAGAACTGCTTGCTCCCTCTCGGTCTCACTCCTCCCTCTCTCCTTCAGGCGTCTTCATCTGAACCATCATCCATCACACGCTGACGGGACCAACGTTGGCATCTGCAGCAGACACCTCACTCCCTCTAGTCACTGGCCCTCTGGACGTCTCCACCTGAGCGTCCCACAAACGTTTTCAAACGTCACGTGTTCAAACTCAAGTCCGGAGGGGGCGCCGTCAGCATCTTTGCCGCAGGCACGTCGGCTGCGAACACTTTCCTGGTATAGTTAATTGGCCGTAAGGCAATGTTGCCGTAAAAGATAAAATAATAACTGGCAGGCAGTTTGGCTTATATTTGGCGGACTTCACGTATTTTGTCAGTTTGGTTTTCTTTCTCTATTGACCCAGTTCTTGAAGGACTCCCCCTTTTTATATTATGTAAATCTTAGCTGTCATAAGGGTCTACACAGTGACAAGCAGACTCAGCGGCTTTAAAATAGCGGGTGATAGTAACTGGGTATAAAGCCAGATTGCACGCTATACCAGAAAACGATCGCACAGCAGTTCGCACATCCTTCATTAGGCCAGTCATCCCTCCCACCCATCAAAACCAAAGTTTACCAAGCTGTGGAAAATAGAAGAGAGGCAGTAACTGATTCACAAGTCTTTAAGAGCATTAATTAACAACTTTTTCGTTGGAAACTGATACCTCTATTAAGGAAGAAATTTTAGCAAAAAAAAAAAAAGTGTGATGCCAAACAAGATGAATCAACAAACAAACAAACAAAAAGCATAATGCTATGAACAAAAGACTGTTAAAGTGATGTATTTCCATTTTTGCGATAAAGTTTTTATTAATTGTGTCATATTATGTCCTTTTGAGTCTCCCTCTTTCATTTCTCCTTCTTTTATCATTTATGGCCAATTAGTTATGCAGCAAACATGCCTGAAGCGAATTTGCTTGGGGCACAAATGTTTACTATAAACCTACCTAGACCCGTTCAAACTTGAACTCGTTTTGGCCACACACACACACACACACACACACACACACCAACTCCTCCTCTGGGTCATTTGTTAAATGCCCAAACCAGAAAGTTCGCATTATCTTTTACTTCTCCCTCTCTCACACCCATTTTCCATCAGTTGTAATCATGTCAACTTACCCATCCAGGGGAATCGGAAAGTCCCCAGGTATAAGCGAGTGCCCCGGAGAAGCTCTGCCCATCTGAGAGGCCGTGATAAGCTTTACACTGTGTCAAAGGAAAACATTTTAATGGTGCTGTGGTCTGTGCATTGGGGAAAAGATGAATGGCATTCACTCGTAATAAATGTTTGGGGATGATGTAGGAACAGAGTGTGGAGTATGTTCTTTAAAGTCTTCTTCTGACATAGTCGAATTATATGTCTTGTGAAAGTGTGTACCTAATATTACGAATGTCATAAGTTACTTCCAGAAGCCCCAGAAATAACATCTGTTGTTAGGTGCGAAGGCATCAGTTACAAAGCGCCAGGGCCCTAATAAGCAGCTAAAGGCAGTCAGGTGGCATTTGCCTGAAAAGCCTGGTTGAGGGAAAGGCTTATCTCCTCCCTGTTGGAGGCTGACCCAGACTTTCAGAGCCCCTCTGAACCTCAAACACCTGGCTCGCTCACTTCGAGCAGGAGATGCATCATCCCACCCTCCCAGCCCTTCCTTCCCAGACTACTGGGCGCAAAGAAGCCGTATAGGGGGTGATGGCAATAAAATTCATGAAAGTGAAATGACCCTATTGGTTACTGAATTGTATTTGCTGTGACCGAAACTCTTCAAGGGTGTTGTAGATCCAATTGTGTCCCCCCCAAAAAAGATATGTTTGAGTCTTAACCCTGGTACCTATGAATGAATGTGACCTGACTTGGAAATGGGCTTTTGCAGATGTAATCAAGTTAAGATGAGGTCATCCTGGAGTGGAGTGGGTCCTAATCTTATGAGTGGGATCTTTTTAAGAAGAGAGACATCTGGACGCAGAGACACAGGGAAGAATGTCAAGTGAAGACAGAGGCAGAGATTGGAGTGATATGTCTACAAGTCAAGAACACCAAGGATTACCAGAACTTACCGGAAGCTAAGAGAGAAAAATGAAACAGATTCTTCCTTCAAACCTCAGAGAAAGACTTCGTTTTGAACTTCTGGCCTCCAGAATACCTTTCTGTTGTTTTAAGTTACCCAGTCTCCAACTGGCCTGCCTACCCCAGCAAGGGAGAGAGGAAACCCTAATAGTAATCATGAGAATTATGTTCCTGACACTGTCTACGGCAGTTCTCATAGTGTGTAAAAGTGCAGGCAGAATCCCAGTGAAGAGCCTAATCCTCCTTTAACTTAATTTTCACAAGAGTCCTCTGTGATGGGTAGTTCTATAACCACTTCAGGGCATTTGGGGAGTGAGGAGACTGCAGTCCAGAGAAGCTGAGTCATTAGCCTATAAAGTCACACAACTAGAATTTCAACTCAGGCCTGGCTAACTCACTCTTTACTGTGAGACTGTATTGTAGAAAGGATGTGGGGACCGCAGTCCGGGGCTTGAAGGAGTAAGCAGAACCCTAAAAGAGAGGGTGCACCCATCTTGAACAGTTTTTTGAAACTAGGAAGAGGCAACATCTTTATTTCTCAGTGAAGATACTAAAATCTGAGATTTGCCTCAGGTCGCAGTGTGAATCAGAACTTGGACCAGAAACACTGCTTTCTGCATGTTCTCTTCGTCTACCAACCCCTGCTTGCTTCTTCTTCAGGCCTCCTCCGGTCCGGGCTGTGAGTAGAGCCCAAAGGATCCCGGGGCCCAGCCAACTGCTGACAAGCTGGATCTCCAGGGGTGAACCAAGGCACAGGCTTGTCCCCTCACTCGACAGCCAGAGTGTTATCGGTAACTTTCCCAAGAGTGCAGTGAGAGTTAATGTTTATAAAGTGCTCTGAAAACCTCAGATAAAAGCCTTCGAATGGCATTAATGGAGCCCATTCTGCAGGCCCCACGTCTCACTTGAGCTTGATGGATCTGCATCCCTCTTGCTCAGTAGGTGGACTCTTTGCTTCAGATGAATTGAGCTCATTAATTAGAATCCTGCCTGTAGTTTACTGTGAAAGATGCTCGGTGATTACTGTAATTAGGACCCCGAGCCAAGCCCCATACCATCTCACTGTAAACATATGGGGGGTAGGCTGTCTCCTTGAACCCGTTGTGCTCATAGTTGCTAAATTCAAGCCCATTATCTTGCACAGACAGGCAGCTGAGGCACTAATAAAATGAGATCGCCGATTTCGATGGTGCATTCTTAGACAATTGGTGTGTGAGCACAATAGAGATGAATGTATTGCTTAATAGTGCTTCCCTATTTCCAGACATGAGCTCAATTCTGGACCTGTAACACCTCTATACATCATTTCCACTCAACATCTAATAGACATTTTAAAGCAAAACTGAGCTTCTTTACCCATTCGCCAGCAAGGAGTTAGTTCCATTAGCCATAAAAGCTGCAATACCTTTAAGGCAATCCTTCACAAAACTGGCTGCCCATTAGAAGCCCCTAGGGAGCTTTTAAAAATCCAGGTGCCCAGGCCTCACGCTCAGAAATGCTGATTCATTCGGTCTGAGGACTAGGCAATAGTACATCAGTATTTGTGTGTATGTTGACACTTTTTTCTTCTTTTTTTCTTCCTTCCTTCCTTCCTTCCTTCCTTCCTTCCTTCCTCCTCTTTCTTTCTTTCTTCCTCTTTCTTTCTTTCTTTCTTTCTCTTTCTTTCTCGTTTCTTTCTTTCTTTTTTTCTTCCTTCCTTCCTTCCTTTCTTTACTTTCTTCAAGAAACTATTTTTTTTCTAATAGATTATTTTTTTAGAGCAGTTTTAGGTTTACAAGAAAACTGAGCAGAGTCCAGAGAGTCCCCATATACCATGAAGAAAAAAATACACACACACACACACACACACACACACACACACACACACACACACACACTGAATGATTCAAATGTGCAGGCAGGGCTAAGAAGTCTATTTTAGTGCAGTCATTACCTACACAGCTGGAATTCAATAGCCTTTTAAAAATAATTTCTGATCAAACCACAGCCCAAAGTCTTGCAGGTTTTTTCAATACTTTTCCCTAATGTAACAGAGCAAGCTCAAGAATGTGACTGGCTTTCATTCAAATGAAGATGACTCTGTTCTCGCCATCCTGGTTTGTATCTTCAGATTGTATAACAAATGGCCTTATCAGTTACTACAGGTCTTGGAGGGTTCTCTTCCTTGTTAAATTAAAAGGACTATAAATAGATATAAGACAAGCAGTGGCAATCTAGAATGCTTTGGAATGGTAGATGATTTGCAGAACTTAAGAGAAATTAACATGCTGCTTCTATAAAGGAGCGATTTGAATATTTTTTTTAACATAAGTAGTCATGCTGGAAAGGTAATGAAATAGAGTAAAGACAGCAATCCATTTGATGAAGAATAGAAAATATGAAGAGATGTTTTACAGTACCCAAAAGGAAGCTACACACACTTAACCAAGTCTTTGGGGTGCATGATGAGTCATACGTCCTTCCATTCATTCAACAAATAGTTACTGAGTGCTTCCTACATTTCAGGTTCTTAGGCGCTGTGGATAAACAATGCATCAAGCAGGTAGTAAAGCTGCTCTTGTAGAGTTTATATTCTGGTGGCATATGTGAACAATAATAGGAACAGAGCCACTTCAAAATGGAGCTGGAGCCGTGCTGGGGGAGCCACCTCACTCATCTTATACCTCAGCCCTTGCAACGGTAAGCACAGGGCAAAATGACCTTTGAACTGAGCATAAACAACCTTGTTTCCCAAAGAACTGTTTGCAAAGATAGTCAGAAAACAGCCATGATGACGGCTAGACTGATGACTCCTGTGCTGAAAATTAAAAACATTCTTTAGAATGAACATCGCTGTGTTTTGCGATCCGCACCGATGGGAATAACTTCCTTCTATTGATGTGATTGTTCCCCGTCCCTTTCTCATAAACGCCCGTTGCCTTTGTCTCCGATCTGGAACACTATTTGGCTTTCTGCCTGAATTAATGATTCCCGAGTGGCTGTTCGCATTCATCTCAATAAACGCTTGTTTGCCTCTCGCTTTGAAAGGCCTTTTTATTTCAGGTTAGCCCACATTAAAATATGTACTCCTCCATTTATTCAAATACTGTTGAAATTGTCTAACAACAGTTGGATATTTTTGTAAATGTGGTAAAATACTATGTAATGTCTACGCATTATTAATATTGATATCAGTATGGCCTTTCATTGCACTGAATTTTGACTTTA
Organism: Macroglossus sobrinus; assembly: GCA_004027375.1. NCBI lineage: Eukaryota > Metazoa > Chordata > Mammalia > Chiroptera > Pteropodidae > Macroglossus > Macroglossus sobrinus. Next base: position 60,467 of record PVKZ01002930.1, read on the forward strand.
GAGAAAGTCAGCGTGCTTTGCTATTGATGTGTTATAACAATTGGGTTGTTCAAAGTATAAATCATATGAAGTATGGAAAAGCAATGAATCAGGTTTATTCATAAGGGTAATAGCTTATGGGTATGTTGGGTCTGTTTAAATTGATCAACATATTTTAGAATCTTGTTAGGAGGAAATGGTATCCTTTTTTGTTGAAGGGCATTTGTATCTATCAGCTAGCTTGTGCCGTATAACAAACTTGCCTGAAATGAAGTAGCTTAAAACAACTACCATTTTATTTATTATTCTTCTAGACGTACTCGGCTGATCTCTGTTGAGCACTGTCACGTGCGGTGGCCATCTGGTAAGAAGGCCTCGCTCTCATGACTCATGGTTGGCAGGCAGATGGTTTGGTCCAGGGCTCTCCAGCTGGGATCGCTCATCTCTTTTCTGTGTGGGCTCTCATCCTCTAGTAGGCTAGCCTGGACTCCCCATGGTGGTCTCGGCGTTTCAGAAACACAGACAGAGAGAGAGTCCCAACGCTCAGCTAGTCTGACACTGTGTACCATCGACCAAAGCAACTCACACGGCTAAGCCTTGAGTCAGCCTGAGAGGGGACTGCTAAAGCGTGGAGAAGAAAATCATCATGGCCATTTCTGTAAACAATCTACCCCAATATTACATGGCTAGGGTACTGGCTTTTAGGGGAGAATCTCCCAGAAATTGCTATTTTATAAGAGAAGTCCCCCCTTTGTTACCCATATACTCTCAGCTCTAGTTGGTCCCAGTGAATGCAGCCCAGGGAGATGTCACCCACTGCATCACTACCCTTCACGCAGTTCCGAGATCCGGACATGCACGCTTCCTTCATCCCTGCATTATACCAAGGTCCCCCTCTCGGGGCCATGCTTTCTTATCCTGCAGTGACTTTATAACTTTCACGTACACCCTTAACCTCTGTGGGGACCAAGCCCCCTACGAGAAGAGAAAGATGTTTGTGACACTAGTGTGAATGCCTCTCTCCCAGCACTCAAATCCAAACTATCTTCCTCTTGCTTAAGCCAAAACTGCAACTAAATTATTGTTAGAACCACTGGTAAAGATGGGAGACTCAGCATTTATAGGGACCAGGTCACGAAGGATGCTCAGGAGAGAGAGAAGGATATGCCACCTCCTGCACAGACCCGGAATGCAGCTCTTTCCTCAGAGACGAGAGAGAGTGTGCAATTAGGAGCCAGAGTCTCGTCTACCATCTACATTTCCTTATTCAGAATCTGATAAAATATATTAAAAATTTTGTTTTATCTGGGCTTTGCAAATCAAGTTTGAATATACTTGCCAGGAGTATCTTGGTGCAGGCGGTAGTATATCTAGCAGTTAGGAGAGCAGACTTCCCCCAAGGCCTGCTTCTACTTATTACTTATTACCTGTGTAACCTTGACCGTTAGCTCCCACAGTTGTGGGAGCTGGCAAGTCTGAAATCTGTAGGGCAGGCTGGCAGGCAGGCATTCTGACAAAAATTGATGTTGCAGTCTTGAGTCAGAGCTCCACGGAGCAGCAGGCTGGGCACTCAGGCAGGGTTTTTATGTCGTCCCCTTGAAAATAATTCTTTCTTCTTTCAAGGGGAGGCCTCAGTCTTTGCTCTTAAGGCTTCAAGTAATAGGATAAGGCCCACACAAATTACGGAGAGGAAGTCACTCTGTTCAACGTATGCTGATGTAAATGTCAGTTACACCTTCAAAAGACCTTCACAGCAACACCTAGACTAGTGTTTGACCAAACCACTGAGCACCATAGCCTAGCCGAGTTGATTGACACATAAAATTAAATATTGTACCATCCATTAAGCGGGGGGAGAGAGGGGAATAGTACATATGTCACAGAATTGTGACTTAACAAAGCACACAAAGCAGTGAGAACAGCTCCTGGCATTAATCTTAGTGCTCATCATTCTTACCCATACCGTACAGAAACAGACAGAAAAGGCTGGTCATCTGTGTATATTAGGGCTCTCTCGTTCGGGGAGCAGAAGGTTTAGTGGGTTGATGATAGGCAGGTTGTTACGTTCCTTAGAAAACCAGAGCAGGGCATTTGGGGTTAGTATTAAATTGATATTTGTTGTTGTTGTTGTTGTTTTAAGAATTTGAAAAGAGCTCTGATCCTTTAAGACTGAACTATTGCTTTAGAGACCCAGCATCACCTAGCAACAGGAAGATAATACCTTCTCTCCTCCAACAGGTAAAACCTCTGGCTTATCTAATTGAAATTTCAGGCTCCCTGCCTCACTCCTGAAAACTATCACTTGAAAGGGATCAGACCGTAGCAGCCAAAGTCAGATTTGAATGTGCTACTTTTCAGTCGGCAGGCTAACGAGACGTTCATTGGAAGAAGAGATTTGAAGCTCTACATCTCATAATTTAAGTAGCTTTGTTCCATGGACATTCACTAATCATCACAAATCGTGTCTGCAGTAACACTCCTTTTCTGACTCCTGTCTGAGGGTCAAAGGTCGGAGCTAGAAGCAGAAACAAAGTGTAAGTTAAAAGAAAATAATTCTGTAGACTTTTCCCCAGGTTGAGTTATCTTGTACTCGTCCTTCCCTACCCCCCGACCCTCCCCTCCCATATTCATTACAAATGCTAACCATTCGAGGACTCCTAAATCGACTGCTCAGATCACGCTTTTTCATTCCACTAACACTGCCCTTCTCGGGGATCCTAACTGATCTCCCGGACCAGACTATCTCCAATCTCATCTCCCCTTCAGACAGTCAGCTGGTTTATTCATTTTAAGACACAGCTTTTCCTCATCCCATTGTTCTTGCCTAAGGCTTCAATAGCTACGATTGCTTTTATCGACAAAGTTAAAACTCCTTTGCCTGACATTTAAGACCTTCTATGATCTGATCTCAAATTTTCTTGGTAAACTTATTTCCAATCTTTCTATCCAGCAATTCTTGCCAAACGCCAATTTTTTTTGTCCTCTCGTTACATGCCCTATGCCTTTTTGACTCCATGCATGTTTATATTAGAGTCTCTTTGACTGCCCTCCCTTTTAATTCTAGTAATTCATCTAGTTCCAGGTCATGTGCCACTCCCTCCGAGAAGCCTTCCTTAATTTCTCTCCTCTTAAATAAAAGCCAACTCTCATCTTTCAGTTACACCTCTTTTATGATGTTTATCCCATTTAGAGACATGGGCAGGGCACAGTGGTTAAGAGCACAACCGGTTAATAGAACTGGTTCTGAGCCCCAGCTCCGCTGCTTCCTAGCCATGTTACCTGAGCCAAATCACTTGCCTTCCCTGAGTCACAGCTTATGGTTATCGGTCCTTTTGAAAAATGAATTAGCCAGTGGTTGTGAAGGTTGGATAAGTTAAATTGTGGAAAGTGCTTAGCACAGAGCCTGGCATGTAGCTGATAAGTAAATAATAACTCCTGGTTTTTGTTTTTGTTTTTAAATCACATTTAACCTTTATTACCGTCAAAACATTCTCCATCTCCTTCCTCCACTGTAAAATCCTTAGGGAGCAGAATCTGCATTGTGATTCCACCCAGTCCCACTTACCACAGTCTCTGCTTGAACACTTTTTTTTGTAATTCAAAATCATGTTCCTCTTGGACTTCCCTGGGCACCCTATCTAAAGTGGTCCCATCGTATGTCTTCACTGGACCTTATTTTCCACGTGACACTAATCGTCCTCTGAAGTTACAGTATATGCCCCTAGTTTTTATAATCTGGAACTTTTTGTCATGTTTATATTGCGTTATAAAAGATAAGTTGTTACCAGAGGGGGGGGAGGGAAGAGGGAGGAGGTAAATGGGGTAAAAAGGTCAAATAAGTGGTGACAGAAAGAAATCTAACTATGGGAGGTGAACACACAAAGCGATGTATGTATGCCTTACTGTTAGGTTGTACACCTGAAACTCACTGGATTTCGTTAACCAATGTCACCAAAATATAAAATAATAAAATAAAATAATAAAATAATAATAAAACAATAAAAGGTAATTTGCAACAAGGGCCGACAGTGGTGTAGACACAGTGGGTGCACCAGGAAAGAGCTGCCGAGGGTGGGGGCCGGGAGACCGGGGAAGGTGCTCTGGAGGAGTCGAGATGATGGGGAGGCGAGATTTAAATCAGAGATGGGAACACGCATGCGTGGCCGTGGGGGCCGAGCAGAGAGCGCGAGTGAGCGAGGCTTGCGCAGGATGTAGACACGCGTCCCCGTGCTCAGCGTACTGGGCAGCCACCACCCACCTGTGACACAGGAGCGGGGGACCTGTGTTACGGGACCTTCTAATTTTCAAGAAAAGTTGCAACTCTAGACATCTGTAAGAAAGAGCTGGATTTTCTAATATGGCCTAGTAAGATAAACAGTATTTCAGGTCCAATAAAACCATTTCTGGCTGAATTGGACTGATACTTGGCAGCTTAGAGAAAGTTTTTTTTTTTTTCTCACGAGAGCTTTTGCATTTCAAAGGACTCTAGTTTCACTATACGCAGACTATATTCACCCCGGCTAAACTGATACTAGATCTAGTGCATTTACTTTGCATAAGTCCTTAATTTTGAAGAGGGAACTTAAGCTAGTCCTCCCCCTGCACATAATTTCGCTCCATCAGCGGTAATTGCCCTGAGCTGCTGCCGTGCTGGCGAGAGCTGTCCAAGAGGGGTTGGCTGTGATTAATTAAACTCTGTTTGCGGAGAGCAAATGGCAGAGCCCTCAATCACACTTCACGCCTCTTCGGCAGCCTCAGGAGGAAGCTGTTGTGCAGATTATAAAACTGCGAGAGCATTGCTCCCCATTTACTGTGGTAAAAAGAAATACATAATACTTACCGTTTTAACCATTGCATGGCATTAAGTACGTTCACAGTGTCCTGCGTTTTTATCATCCCAGACAGAAACGATAACTTCCCATTCCTCCCTCCCCGTCGTCCCTGACAACCTCTAGTCTACTTCCTGTCTCTATGAATTTGCCTGTTCTAGATACCACGGATAAGTAGCATCATCCAATATTTGGCTGTCTGTGTCTGGCCTATGTCACTAATCATTGTTTTCAAGATCCATCCATGTTATAGAGAATCCATATTGTTTAAGCTTTTTGAAACATTTTCACAAGCTCTGTAATCTCACTTCATCCCCAGAGTAACTATGTGAGGTAGTAAGTTCTATCATCCCCATTTGACAGATGACGAAACTGAGGTTCAGAGAGGCGAACTCACGTCCCCAAGGTTACACAGATAACAAGCTGCAAAGCATCCTGAGTGAGACCCAAAGCTTCTTATTCTGGTCCAGGTACACCCTCCACCCCCACCTCATGACATCATAGCTCAAAACAATTTCTGTATTTAGGCAGCCCCAGAAAATGAAATCTGCTTAGCAATGGTCTATGAGTCAGGGGAATGAAAATTTTCAAAGAAAGCCACAGCGTTTACCGGAGTGTGGAAGTCTCAGAGTCACTGATCCAGACACAAATGGCCCAGCAAAGAGGGAGGACAGCAGGGCTCTCTCTGGTTTGTTTTCTAAATAGGCAGTGGATCCACTTATCCATCCATCCATCCATCCATCCACCCATCCATCCATCCATCCATCCATCCATCCATCCATCCATCCATCCATCCACCTAGCTCCGGCAGAGTTAACAATGAGGACTTCTGGAGTGCCTGGCAGAGTGGCTTTGCCTCCTTCCTGCTGCCAGGGTGAAATCTGTAAAACCTCTTTGTTAGGTGGAAAGGCAAATCGGCGTGAGGATCTGTCTAGAACACTGAGGGAAATAACCAAAAGGCATTTGGTGACCCATTTAGGCTTAATTGCTGTTAACTTCCTCTGCCATCTGTGGGAGCCCGAAGGTGAGCTTTGTTCTGCTCATTCGTACACACTGATTTTGTCTGCTGTCTCCATTCGCCTGTGTCCCAAACACAAGGGCCTGCGAAAAGGCTAAGTCACATGCTACCTCTTGCTCAGTTGTCATTTATGTGTGGCTCCCAGACCTACAAAACTTCCCACACTTGCTTCAGAGTTAAATCTGGCTGATGTGGCCGCTGTATGTATGTGGCTGGGTGTGCGTTTTATTGCTGTGCCAGGGGCTAGTCCTGCCGTGATAATAGTTTCCACTTAGAGGGCACTGTGGGCTGAGAGCCCCCCTCAAAGCCACCTCGTTTTGATGCTGCTTTTCTAAAATCAGCCATTTATCCCATCGAACATTGTGAAAATGACAAATGGCCTCCTGGTGCCACCCCCAGCATCACCTGGTGCAGGGACAGACTTGAAGAAGGTTATGTTGGCAGTCTGCTTCCCAAACCCCCGTGGGAGAGGCTGCCAAAACCTCGAGCTTAGACCCAGATGAGACAGTCAACCGAATTAGCAGGAAAACACTGGACAAAAAGTAAAGTAGAACTGGAAAGCAACTCAGAAATCACCAAGAATGATTTTCAAGTTTATATCCTCCAGTAGACTTCCTTTTACTAGACAAAATGCATGCTGACCAGTTGATTTAACCAGTCTTCACCTAGCTCCTAGAGGCTCCCAGCAGACAGTCTTTAAAAACCTCTCCTGAAGGTCAACTTCTCATTTTTTCAGATAAGAAAATAGAGGTCTAGGAAAAGCTATCTTTTTGGGAAAATTAAGTTATACACTTAAGAAAAGAAAGAAAGAAAGAAAGAAAGAAAGAAAGAAAGAAAGAAAGAAAGAAAGAAAGAAAGAAAGAAAGAAAGAAAGAGAGAGAGAGAAAGAAAAGAAAAGAAACAAAACAAAAAGAAAAAAGAAAAGAAGAGAAAAGGAAAGGAAAGGAAAGGAAAGAAAGGGGGAGGGGAGGGGAGGGGAGGGGAGAAGAGAAAAGGAAAAGAAAAGAAAAGAACAAAAGAAAAGAAAAAAGAAAAAAGAAAAGAAAAAAGAAAAGAAAAGAAAAAAGAAAAAAGAAAAAAGAAAAGAAAAGAAAAGAAGAGAAGAGAAGAGAAAAGAAAAGAAAAAAAAAAAAACAGGTCTGGAGAGGCAAAGTGACCTACTCAAAGGCCAACAGCAAACAACAGGGGCAGTGTGGTGTCCTAACAGGTCTCCTCAGCTGAGACGGGTCATAAAAGAGGGACCAAGGATGGCATTCTGATTCCTCTTTGTTCACTGCAATGCTAGTGCTTTTCTCAGGAGTAGGAGGGGACCTTTGGAAGATCGTCACTTTTGGTACCTCTCAGGTTTGTTCCTTTCTGACCTCCTGTTAGTGGGGATTAGTATCTTTTACTTCTTTTCTTTTCTCCTTGAATACAGATCAAAACTACTAGAGACTTTTCAAGTATCTGCCCCAGAGCCTTCTCCTTTGTGAATCACAAAATAAATAGACCTCCAGATAGGGCCCTGCCTTGGTCAGAGCCCACCCCTCACCTCTGGGTGGCCCCCTGCCTTGCATGGGGCTCCTCTCTGCTCCACCCTGGCCCAGGGACATCTGCTCTTCTTGTGTGTGTCAAATAAAAAGGCAAGCAGTATGAATCTAAAGTGTCAGGATTCAAGAAAACTGGAATACCAACCTGCTTAAGCCAGCATTTCTGGAAGGGAAGAGCCCCTTTGATGGATGTTTTTAGACTGTTTGCTCACTGTCCATCTATCACAGGCCCTTGTTTGCCAGCCCCTAGCAGATCATTCACAGGTGCCCAGAATCCCAGGGTAATGGGCATGCTCTAAAAATAAATGGAACAAACAAATTAGTGCTTGAGCTTCTCAAATAAATCCAGTCGAATTAGATACCTAAAGTCAGTCAGTCTTGAAGAGCAGTGGAGACTGTAATGAAATCAGAAATGGGCTTTTTTTTTTTTTCATGAAAAGGGAAAAGAGGGAAGAAGCCTCATTCAAAAGGCATAAAAAAAAAAAATCCAGAAATAAAGGGAGTCATATTTCTGGTCATTGTTATTTTTGAGATATTGTCTCCCAACTGCCTCTTTCGACAGCTTCAATTCACCTTATATTTCTAGAACCCTCCATTGACTTTGAATTCAGGTCATTTCCAAAGTGGAATCAGTGACAGTTTCTTGACAATTAATGTATATGGCCAAAGAGAAGCTAAGGCTGTTTCACCTCAGACAATTACCCCTCAGAAAAGAGGAAGAAGCCCAAATTTTCACATCCTTTTTTATCTTTCTTCATATGAGATTCATATACTTGGTTCTACTTGGGTTAGACATATGAGCTAGAAACACACACACACATACACTTAGTTGAGACCCCACAAGATACTGGGCACTGTTCTAAATCCTTTATTTGCATTAATAGCTTTAATCCTCACAACAACTCTACAGATCATGTACTATTATTATCATTACATTGTAATATGGGGAAACTGCTCATTTCAGATTCTTATAGAGGTCACCTTAGAGAACTGGTTTTTTAAGAGGCAAAGAGAACAATCACCTACGATTTAAAATGTATTATGCAATAAAGGTAAATTACATTTAATGTAGACATTGGACAGCTACCCCTATAAAAGTTTATATTTCAAGTTGGCCTAAATCGCATTTTCCTTTTTCAGATCTTTTAACTGGGAAGATGAACTATGACCTTGTAATGTGGATGATTTTCTACTTGGGCAAATGCAGTATTTACTGCGCACCTACTATGTGTGGGAGATTGGAAGCTGTTAGGGAAACTGATGACGTGTATCTGGATCTTCACCTTCAATCCAGTCACAGTCAAAAATAGCACTCACACTCACACACACACACACACGTACATTTACTCATGCACACACTCACATGCTCACACTCACACTTATTCTCCCTCCTCTCAGAGCTGAGACTGGGGAGAGTTGAGAGGGGCCTCCCAGATACCTCATTGCCTCACCCTCATCCAGGCCCCATCCCCTCCCTCCTAAACACATGCTATATGCCACAGTTAAATGTAACAAAATAGAATGTGGTCATGTATTCAGATGAAGGGACTGTGGGGGAATGCACGATATCCATAGATGGTCGAAGGGACAGGCCAGTGTAGACCTGACATTCGTGAGTTCTGATGAACAAGCAAAGTTGCCAAGCCAGTGAGCCTTGAGCATGAACATTTTGAGGATGAGGAAATGACTTCATCTCAGGAAGACAGATGAACAGGAACAGCTCGTTAAAATGGGTTTGATGGGCAGGAAAGAGAAAGCAAACTATTCCCCACAGCAATAGCAAGAATCTAAGGGCAGAAAGTGATGAGATGTGCAAAGAAGAGAACCCCAACCACCCGGGTTTTCCAAAACTGTCAGTGCCTCTGAAGCCTGATGCTACCGAGTTATCCCTGAAGACAAGATGACTCACACACCCATTCATTCAGCAAACCTTTGCGGAGTGTCAGTCACGCCACTGGGTGCTCGGGGATGCAGTGGTGAGCACAAAGCATGGGTAGGTCTCGGTCCCAAAGGGCCAGATCCCAAGCAGGATGAACAGAATCTCCTGTCAGTGGTCCCTAGCTCAACTCTTGTAGGAAATCTTTCCTCATTTAACTCCACATTCACTAATTCTGCTTCTCTTCAAAATTTACATATTCAGCCTATTTTTTTAAAAAAAGCGAAAACCTCATTTGCCAGAATATATAAACTGAAACCATTCTGAAATTAATATGGTTTCCATAAAAGTAAAAACCACATCAAATATCTTTCTCGAGAAAGACGAGGAGAGCGGGGCTGAGAGTTCAGGAGGTACAAACATTTTCCTTTGGAATGAATGAATGTTACCCATGTGATGGTTTGAGGATGGGGCAGATTAGCATGGGATAAAAGTGGGACCATTTCTTGGTTGCTCAATATAAAGCTAGGAAGGAGACGTGATTCATCCTAAGTAGGAAGGCCAAGGGAATAGGTAACTTAACTGTGCAGTGGGACCATGTGATAGAAATTTATAGACGCTCAGAGAGTCTTTATATTGTTTATATAGTGAGTATATTTGAAAGTAAATATTACAACTATTGATTTCGTTCCATGAAATTTATATTTCTATTAAAGCGAAGTTCTATAAAATGAAAAAATAATTTGTTTTTAATTCATGCGTTTTGCATATATTCGTAAACTCCTTTGCCTAGTCCACTAGGAGTGGTTCTCAAAGTACTGCCCAGGGAGCCAGCTGGTCTTCCTATTGGACTGCCCCTACCAATCCCAAAACTTTTTCTTTAATGCCTGAATTAAACTAACCCATTAGTAACTACCTACATGTTTTTTGCTAAATTTTGTGGTTTTAGTACACCTGAAACTTACCAGATTTCGTTGACCAATGTCATCATAATAAGAATAAAAATAAAAAAATAATTAACAAATTTGGTATTTTTAAACTGAAATCAATGCTTTTTAGAGTCTAGAGAGTTTAGGCATGGCTCCACTTCAGTATTCTTCTAGTTCAGTATTTTACCAACATTGCAAGACTTCTACTGCACATGTGCAAATACACAAATGGTTGAACGTCTACAATGAGGGGGAAGGATACAGATTCACTCAGTACTGCCTTGAATGATCATGCTTTTTCATTGCACTCTTGTTGCTTCTTTGTAGCAAATTATCGTTAGCTTTGTTGATCATCATCAATTTAGTTTGTTGTGGGCTGTTTTAAACCTTATAGTATATACTAATGAATATTTATGAATTTTTCAGCTATAATTTTCCCAAACTACTCTGGTATGTACACACTGTGCCCAAGTATGAATCATACATACCCTTATTACTAAAGCAGATGTTACATGTATCATGCCATAATTTTCTAATGTGGGAATATTTCACTAGTAATGTGTGCAATACATGGAATTTAGCACGAAAATCACTTAAATCTACTACCAAGGTAAATCTAACACAAATATTGTTATATTTGCATACCATTTTAAAATAAAAAAGCGAACATGTGAGCTAATGAGTTAATCTAATTAAATAATAAGCACTGCATGAATTTGTTTTTTGCCAAATTTTATCTAGGGTAAATTAAAATTGTGAATTATTATTCAAGATCAATATTCTCTAGACTGTGTTCTACCAAATGTTAATACATGTTCTGCAAATAATAAATTCTTTGCTCAGATAAGTTGGGAGAGAGAACGTGATATGTAATATGTTCCCCTTTAGGAGATTTTCAAGGCTCTTTAGCATACTGTGATAGTTATTTTTATGTGTCAACTGGGATAGGTCACAATACCCAGATATTTGGTCCAACACTAGCCTGGATGTTGCTGTGAAAGTATTTAATAGATGAGATTGATATTCAAATCGGTAGACTCTGAGTAAACTAGTTTGTCCTCCATAAGGTGGGAGGGCCCATTCACTCAGTTGAAGATCTTAAGAGAAGATTGAGCTCCCCCGAGGAGGAGTTTTGCCTGTAGCCTCGACTGACAGCAGCAGCTCTTCTTTGTGTCTGTGGCCTGCTGGCCTGCTCGGAAGATTGTGGACTTGCCAGCCTCTACAATGACGTGAGCCAATTTCTGAAATCGATCTCTCTGTAGATGATGATAGACAGATGATAGATAGGTACATAATAGACAGATGATAGATAATAGAGAGATAGATAGACAGGTAGATGATAGATAATAGAGAGATAATAGATGATAGCTAGATGATAGATGATAGATACATACATACATACTTAGACAGATATAGATATGTGTATATACTATATATATGTATAGATGATAGAAATGTATAGATACATGTATGTGTATATATAATTCTATGTACTTAGATCTTATGTATACATAGATCTTATATACATATATGGACATACATGGGAGAAAGCATAGACACACACACATCCCATCGGTTCTATTTCTCTAGAGAACTCACACACATGTTAAAGCTCTGAAAAGCTCTATGATTTAGAACACGACCTGTTTAACCAAGTATTTTTCCAGTGGAGCCACAAAACATCTTTTTCATATAACCTCTGCTAATACCTCAAAATAAAGCTCAGGAAATGCTTTTCTCAAGACTTTGCCTTTAGGGGCTGCTCTGTAGCTTATGTCTGCAATACCAGCCTCTCAGGCCATTTGGTTCGGAAACCAAGAGCACAATAAGTACCGGGACAAAGGGCTCCACGCGTTCTGTCCTCTGCACGTGACGCAGGCGGAGGGAAATAACCATGCGTTAGGCAAACACAATGAGCTGAAGCGTCCATGAGGAGCTGGTCTCACACACAGAGATGTCCGATGAAAATCTGTTCCGCTGGAATAGCCCCCATACTGTGCCTTTGTCAAATGCTCCTTTGTGGATATTCTCGGGGACTGAAGCATCCTATTGAAATATCACCCATGGCTGTGTAACATGGCACAAGTCAGTGCACAAATAAATGGCAGGGAGCCTAACAAGAAAAGCTGACGCTGTCTCCTAAAAGGCCTCGTGCCTCCTTTGTCTATTACTGTTCCTTCCTGAATGTATTTATACAAATGGTCCTCACTGGCCCCAATGTATCCTTTAGATCTTATCCTAGAAGCCACTTTCTCCAGAAAGCCTTTTCTGACTTCCTCCCTGCCCTGAACCCACTAGGTCAGCTGCCCTCTTCTCTGTTAAATGCGTTTAAACGGCATGTACCTCTCTCTTCATTGGACAGAAACATGGTTTATTTATTAATACCTGTCCTCCCTACCAGACTGTGAGGCCCCTGAGAACAGGGGACATTTCCATCTTGTTTTTCTCAGCAGCCCAAATGCTTGGCATCTGTGGGAGTGAAGGGGTGAGTGAAGGGGAACTCCTCCAGATTGTCCTCATGATTCTATGTAAATAAATTATCCTTTCTTTGTTGTAAGATCCCAGTACTTTTCCCTACTCTGATCTCTCGCTAAAGATCTTCACTCTTTCAACCTTAAAACATATCTGTACCAAGAGTCCATGAAATGTTCATATATATATATATACATACACACACACACACATATATTCATTCACCTACTCTTACAAATAATAGACAGTCATTTATCAAGCCCAATAGTGCAGAGGTAGGGAAGGCAAGGAGCAGGAAGTATGTGGAATGAGAGAGACTGATTCCAGTTACAAGTGCATCATTTTTGGTGTCAAGCAAAATGGAGCAAAAGTTTTCCAACCTATAAAAAAGAAAAGCAGAGGCTCACCCTAATTCTAGGCCCGGTTCCTTTCCCCCCAGCCCTAGTGCTACTTCGTGTACACTGAATACGGGTTCATCTTCCAACAACTGCCACTGGAAACAAAGGCGTTAAGACGAATAATGCGTTGGCAGATAGGCTTCATTCCAGGAAATGTGGCTGAGTGTGTGGAGGGGATTGTGCAAGGAATGAAGGTGAGGGTGACACGCAGTAGACACTAGGCCTGGCTCCGTCTACTTCTGGCACACGCTCCACAACTACCCTCTGGACTTTCAGCTACTCACACTCCATCCTCATTAGAGGGGCCGGAATGGCAAAGATCTTAGAGCTGACATGGGCTCACTCTCTCCTTCAGGCCCCACCCCCAGAGGCAGAAAACCTGTGCCATCCAACTGGAGTGTTATCTGAAGAAGTTGCCAAAGTAGGTTATCCCCAGACAAGACACACAGGTTGGGATCTCCCATGATCCCCTCTCCTTCACCCTGGCCCCCACTAAGTCTATTCAGAAGTCCCCTCCAAGCCAGTCCTGGCATAGAAGAGCTAAGACCTGGAGAATCAAAGGCATCTCTCTCTGGTAGAAAAACTCAAGCATAAGCAAACAGCTAACAGTAAGAGAATCCCCACAAGCATCTCCCCACCCCCAAACCTCCACCCCGCTACTTGAACCCAGGGAAATTCACACCGGAATTTCTAAAATATGCTGAATAAATTTTCATTTTCAAAAAATCCAGACTCCTTATTATGAAGCTTGCTTTTTGGTACAAGAAATGGGTATTGAATATCGTAAGCTCTCACTTCTTAAACCATGAGATTATTTAATTTCCCAGAGAGAGCCAGAGCGTGCTTACACTGGCATCCATGCTCATTAGATGATTAACCTCTTAATTAGGATCAGGCCACCTGCTAAACTGAATTGAAATTCCTTGACGTGACCCATAGTTATTGAAAAACAGGATGTTTTTTTTTTTCTTTTATCAGAAAAGACACTCTAAAAAGGCTCTCTTTCCTTTGCTGAAAACATTTACTGAAGGATACCTTTCCATACTCAGAGCCAAGGCAGGTCACAGCACCTCTCAAGAGACGTAAACATTGTCCTACAGTCAGTATGGGATGGTCCATCTGGGGTCTGACATACATGGTGTCATTTCCAAACAATGGTGGATAAAGGTAGGGCCACCAGAAGCTACAAAAACCCAGGTTGCAAAAACATGCTTGGGCTTACTCGTTATAAATGAGTTTTTCAGCTTCTCAGAGGAGCCACGTGAAGGTCACCTCCACTTAAAATCCTTGGCTCAGGAGGCTCCTTATTGCTTTATTGCCCTAGTCTATTAAAATTCTAAAGTAGCTGGTGATGAAAATCCCAGACAATTTCTCCGTGGGGTGAGGGGTAAAGGAAACCAACACATGAGTCTATTTGAAATAGGTTTATGAATTTTAATCATAGCAAATGTGTTTTAACAGTAGTCATAAAATCAACATTACCACATATACAAAGGACAAGACATCAGTTTGGCATACAAAAATACCATGTATTAAAATTGGGTTCATTGGAAAAACTCAGGACCTGCTATGACACCGTCTACAACAGAGAGAGCAAGCAAGAATGCTTTTAAGACATTCAGATTTATAAACAGCAGCTTGATATCCCCCTTATGAAGTCAATATTTGGCAACATTTGGACAATATTTTCTACACAGCCCAGCAGCTCACTTATCTGTAGGCCAATGTGGCCCTTTAAAAGAAAAGCTCCTAAAAATAAATAATCCACATAATTATAAATGAAACATGTCAAGGACTTGAGTTAACAGCCTCTGAGCAGCATTAATCTAGCCATTTGACTGGAGTATTTGTTTTCAAAAGGGCCAGGGAACCCACCAATGGAGCCATAAGAATGGCAGGAACCCCGTGTAGCAGCGACATGGCTTACGTTGGGAGTTTGTAACCACCCCAAGCTAAAACCAGCCTCCCCACCTGCAACTGTCAAGTGAGGCAAACAGGAACGAGTGGTGGGAGGAAAAAATGTAATAAATGACAACAACAACCAGGATAGAAACCAAAATTTTCTTGAACAAGTCTCTCCCTCCAATAGCATGAACCTGACCGAAGTCGAGACATCCAGGGCCCAGGCATGCACCCACGGTTCAGAGGGCATCGTCACCTTGTAATGACTCAGCAACCAACTCTAGGGCAGGCTCTGAAATTACCTAGTGTGCTGACAACCCAGTGCGGCCTCATGGGACCACGTCATCAGCTGAGCACTTAAACATCTTGAGTTAAATTTGGTAGGCCATACTAGAATGACAAACTGTGCTTGGTCAAGTTATTCCCAGTTGCCCTCTGTCTCTTTCTTCATCTGGTTCCTGCCATGACTGACCTCCAGCTTCTGTATAACTGGTTTTGGAGCTATAGTTCCATTCTGGATTTCTTTCCCTTTTATGCAAATGTTTTCTCACTCATTGGATCCGCCCACCTGTTGCTACAGACCAACAGAGGACCCACTTAATAAGTGGGTTCTCCCTAGACCAGGAAGACTGGAGCAGGGATTTTCTGAAGCACAGTGTAAGATACCAGCTACTCCACCCTCCCACTATTCGAATACAGACGACATAGATGTCAACGAGTTCACCTTTAAGGGTTGTGTCTTCATTTATTTCTTTCCTCTTATAGCTCAAGCTCCTTCACCACCATCCTACCCAACTTTCTACTTCTGGATTCTCAAAAAGCAAAGGGCAAATTAAAAACTGAGCTTACCTTTGGAAAACTCTTGTTAAACCAGCTCAATAACACACAAGCCAGGGAGGCCACAGAAGACTTTCACATGGGCTCCTCGCCCTACGCCCTGCGGCGATGAATTTAGAACGGTGTTCTGAGACGGGAGCAGCTACAAGAGAACATTCCCAGAAAAACGAAGAGAATACATGCTATTCCAGACTTCAGGAGACTTCCCCCTCAGTACAATGCCACAGATACTACTGATTGTCCCTACAAAGATCATAATATGAACAGTATCAAAAACTTTAGACTAGAATAATAAAGTCTAGCTTAACGAGATGAGTGTTATCAAGCACCACTACATCATTAAGTGAGATATACACAGTGGGAGACCCCAGGCAGTGAATCCTGAAAAAAAAAAAAAAATTATTGGCCTGACTGTGCAGGGAAACTTGTGCAGAAAAATCAGAGCCATATGGTTAAGAGTTCAGGAATAACAGTGCGACGACTTAAGCAGAGCCCAACAATAGCTATTTCGAAGACAGAAATTAAATGCCCCACCTTCAATCATCAATGGCTTTCCAATAAACCCACCTCTTTGTGTGTTTGAAACGTCTCAAAAGTTTAGTTACACAGAAATTTCCAAAGGTAGTTGATTTGACGTAACGTATGTAGCCTATAGAATTTAAGATATTAACATCTAAATTCAACATTATATAACCCACATATTGGAAAACATGTCTAACAAGATTTTTACTTGATTTTGAACTCCTATTACTGCTAAATTGTGTACATATGTATATGTATAGACAAGATATATACCTATATATAGTGAATTGTGTCAGAAGAAATCAATGGCTTGAATTTCCATTTATTTTTAAGATGTGTTTCATGTTTAACAAAATTCATCACCAACTAATCATCACCACCTTTGAAAAAAGAGACTGTTTTCAAAACTGTTACTGAATTATGTTGACTATCTCATTCTTTTTTAGAGTTTATTTTGGTAAGGATTATTCTGTGAGTGATAGTTTACTGAGAATGACGGAAATGGTAAGGAACAGCTTTTTTTCTAGGTCAAGGATGACAAATCAACTGACTAATGACATGTCTTGGGTGGAAAATAGAATGCTGACTAGTTAGCAGCATCATTTTGCTCAGAGAAGATAGGAATTCAAAGCTTTTTGCACATCACTCCTCTCATACCAACACCCTTTGGACTTCTAACTGCCTCGTAAGTCTAAAGAAAAATTACCATTTCAGAAAAAAAAATTGTTTTTAATAATTTTTAAAGACAACCTAAAAAGAATAGCCAATGGCCATCCATGAGCTCTAAGGGGGAAAAAAAATCAACTCAATTCTGCTGAATTGAAGCAAATGCATTTGGCATAAGTTATATTTGGAAACAATGAAAAGCAGACTAACCAACCATACAAGTGTGAGTTTTCAAATAAAGCCATGGGAACTATTTAAATGAATACCTAGACTGGAATAAATACTATATTATCAGGAAGACTCTGAACTTTCTATGTATCTATCAAAACTGAATTTTCTGCTTCCTTTTACTCACTTAAAAAGCAATTTTAGTAACTTTAATAACCCTCAAGTCTTTAAATTCCACGAGCAATGTTTTTTAATGTTAAAAAAAAAAAAAAAGAAATGCCTTCGTGCCAGGCTGCAAATCTTCAATTCTTTCTAATAAAAATGGAAAAAAAAAAAAAACAACACAAGACTAAAACTATGTCAAATCTCACTCTAAAAATAGTACCTATGTTTTAGTCCAGCAAATGAAAAATGACACCCACATATGCACACACCAAATACAATGACTTCAAGGGCAAACAAAACTCTCCATGAACAGTGCAAAACAAGCGTGCTCTTCTACTTTACGCCTGACTAATGCAGCAATTAAGTCTGGGTGAGATGTTGGATGTGAAGAGGGATTTCATTAGGCTTTTTTTTTTTCTGTAACATTTACTTTTTGGCCACAAGACCCTAAACACATTTTCACAGAACAGGTCATGCATAGCTTGTGAGTCAAACGTTTTACAGCAACGGTCTAACTACTATTTTTGGACAACAGATTCACATGCAGCTAATGGTCCCAGAAAAGGGGCTTCACAAAGCACTCTTTAAGCTTTGCTGACCGTCCCTTGATCCAAAGCATCTCAGTAATAACTCCAAAGGGCAATCAATGACGTTTGACTGTTGTACTTGAGATCATATACCTTCTAGGCCCAGAAAAAAAAATTATTTTTAGCCAACTGCATGTTACTAAGTCACAAACTGTCTTCTTAGCCTTACTGTTACTCCAAACACTTAGAAGCTACCTCCCATTGCACAACCATCCACAACCGTGCTAATTTTAAATAACTTAAAATTAAATAATAAGATACAAAATCCAATTCCTCAGTCAAACTAACCCAGCACTTCAGCTGCCACACAGCCAGTGTGGCCAGTGGCTACTGTATGGGACCACACAGGTTATAGGACATTCCCATCATCATAGAAAGTTCTACAAGATCCCAAGAGCAGCACCAGGACACGGTTTAACCTTCAAGGGACCCGCTCTTCAGTCATGCACAAGATTAACCTTAAATTATATCCTTAAAGAAAATACCTTATAGCTTTCTGATTATAAAATAAGACTAGAACTGAGAACAGATATGCCTTCTCATCACTACGTATGCCCCGTATCATTATACAAAAATGTTCCAAAAACAACGCTTTTTGACAGCATACTTGGCTCTAGTTAACACATTAAGCATTCTCTTACTTATGTCAAGATCATTAATAAAAATGAAAATTCATGCTTCTTATAGTTTACTATTTACACAACACTCATTGTCCTTTACATACAGGGAGGAGGAGGAGGAAAACCAACGGTTTGCAATTTTAAAAAATTCAAATCCCATGGTTTTCTTTAAAAGTCTATACTCATCCTTAAGTCAACCCTCCTTTCATTTCCCAGAGAGGTAGATGCCAACTAAAGTGAATATGTAAATCTACTAAACTAAAAAACAACAATTTTAAAGCAAGAGTCGAGTTAGTGAAGGATATATATTCATCCTCCCTGAAAAAGGTCAGACATAGCCCGACAAAGATGTCAACAGGCCTGGGAAAGGGCAGGAAGGAACTGCAATGCAAAATTCTTGTCTCCCTTTTGCTGCAGAATCACAGCTGCCCTGCACCTCTGTGGGCCTCAGCAGACTCACCTACAAAAGGAAGCCATCAGAGGTTGCTTTCAGTGGTAACTTTCTGTGCTTTCAGTTACTTTTTTTTTTTCTTTTTCATTGATGTGCAACTGTGAATTCTGGCCGATTGTGTCACTGGACTTTTGTCACGTGGGATAGATGAATTATTAGTGTCATTGGCAGAGGCCAGAGCAATGAGATGCCCAATAATATTATACCATTAAGTCTATAAAAATTCTGTCAGGCAGGCTGAGACATCAAACACACACACACACACACACACACACACACACACACACACATGAATGCATACCCTAACAGGTGCATAAGGAACTGCAAGCAGAATTCATTTTACCAGTGTTTCTCATGTCAGTAAAACTCACACAAAATTCTGATTTTGGTTGTTATTGTTACCTTACATCGTAAAGTCAAGACTCTATCACAGAGCTGATTAATTCTGCACTGCTTAATTGCAGCTCTAGCATGGGGTTATGTTAAGTAAAAGTTACATAGACATTTTAACTCAATGGTTTTGCACAAAAAAAAAACCAGCGCTGTATTGTCACACACATTAGTGTCTGTATTTAACCTACTTAACACACAGAATTCTATCAGATACTATGCTACACAGCCAGTCATTTCATACTGTACATAAACATATGTAGATATCATTTACAAAATTAATTTGAACATGGCCTGGCTTAAAATTGCAAGGGTAAAGTCCATTTGAAATGTCGTCTTCTTAATGCAACATTTCTGTGAGGTTTTTTCGCCCCCAAGAGAAACAGAAATTAGGTCAAACATGCATTACAGGGACCTGGTTGAGTCTGAGAAATCAACACTAACCCAACAGTATATTACGTTACGTAATAGAGGATAGCATTCAGCTAATATGATACCTAAATTATTAATACCAAATAAATCCTAGATTTGTTGTATAATGCCCAATAGCTTACACAATAAAATGGCATTTTAACCTAATTTCTAGTCTGAGCTTTCAAATACATTTCCTAAAGGTCTTACGAAAAATTTAAAAGATTTGAAAAACCCGAGTTCATATTTTTTACATTGAATCCTCACAGCAATGAACAGTGTTAACTTTGGATTCTAGTTTTTATACTGTCATTTTGTCTCAATGATTTCCATCACTCTAATGTGTATGTTTTTACTGCTTGAAGGTAATAGTTAGTGTATAAGCAAATTAAATTGTCTTCATCTTACATGTTGATTTCCAGCCTTGCTTTTCGGAACCAGTCACTGCTAATCTTTCTCTCCCCTACTTTCATAGAGTCAACGGGACACAAATAGACATATTTACAAGTGAAGTCCTTGTCACATGCCACTTGCTTCATGAATTCCTTAAGAGAAGCTAGAAAGAACTCTGAAGCTCGCAGCTTTTTCTGAACGCACACCCATCCAGGCATAGGAATTTACCATTTAATACTAGTAGATCTTTCTTCATGAGCATCTACAGATAATTACACATTTAAAAACATTGGAGAATTTAGGATCAACTGGTCTACTTAAATCAGGAATGTGAATCATTGGTTTACCTTGCCACTTTTCTCAATAAAAACATATTTCAAAATACAAGAGATATTCTTACTTATACAACAGGAAGAAACTAGATTTTCTGAATGGTTTAACTCTCATGGAACAGTATCTTTCAAAAAAATAAGCATGGACTATCTATTAAAATGCCAGCCCGGGTTTGTCATCAGTTACCAGCACTCATAGCTATGACAATACCCCAAACCGGGAGAAAAGACAGAATCTGTTACTCTCCATTTGTGCCTCACAGAACACAGGACTCGAACACACAGAAGAGGAGCAGGTGTTGGAACTGATGAGTATGTGACATCTCACTCAGTGGGTCCTGGAGCTCAGGGGTGGCCACCGTTTCAGACCCCGGACTTGTCCATGTCCCCAAAGTCCTACCACCAAGAGTCTTCGGAAAAGATTCAAAACCTGAGGTAAATCAGATCCCG
Source organism: Macroglossus sobrinus (assembly GCA_004027375.1). Lineage (NCBI taxonomy): Eukaryota > Metazoa > Chordata > Mammalia > Chiroptera > Pteropodidae > Macroglossus > Macroglossus sobrinus. The sequence goes on from PVKZ01002930.1 coordinate 81,391, forward strand.
CACACACGCGCACACACACGAAGACACGATATTTACATTTAAAAATTCTTATTTTGTGAGATGGCTTGAGAAAAATTGGCATATCGTTTTCCTGTGGGATGAGGCATCCTTTCTCATGATTACTCCGTTTATTGCTCCCCCATTGGGCCTTCAACTTCATCAACACATATAGAGCTCTATTCACAAGGGAAGAAAAAGGAAGGTACGTGACAAAAACACAACACGTTGGAAACGTTCAAATATTTTCTTGGAAAACAACTGTCCACGTGACTTATTTTAATTGGGGTGCCGTTCGAAAAGTATAAAAAGCCTTAGCAACTAAACGAAGACTGGGTTTCATTTTTTAGAAAGGAAAGAAACCAGCACTGCACGTCGTCGCTGAACTTTTGCGTGGATTCTCGGGTTTAAATCTACGTGTATACAGGGCATCTTTGTTTTAATCTACCACATCGAGAGAAGATCACATTGTATGCACTGGCACAGTTCAACGTCTAAGTAGAATGTGTCTATCTGGTGACATGATTTTGAGAAACCATAAATTACAGTCCGTTTCGCAAATGACTACGAGGATGCATGCAATCGTCTTCCAAGCTGCCGCGGTCAACACTCAGAGCCAGCTGCCTGGTGTCTTGTTGAGACCTCGCATTCTGCCCTTCGTGTTTGTCTCGGGTTCATCAAGGGGCAGCCCAGAGGCCAGCGCTCGGCACCAAAGGATCAGCGTGGCCCCCATCTCCTCACCTCCATCCCATCAGCAGCACCTGCTCAACCCCTGATTGGTACCCACATGAGACTTCCCCGCCGCTGGCTTCAGCCGCAGGATATCACAGTGAAGCGCTTAGAAATGCAAGACATGTTGTGGAGCACGATGCCCAGAAGGAAGACCAGGACGCAGGCCACCAAGATCACAGTGCACACCCCGGACCAGGTGGAGCTTTTCACCACGCCCCGCCTGTCTTGCTCCTCCTCCGCCGCCTCCTGCGGAGCCCCGCCTTGCAGAGGCTGCTGCTCGGCGGGGATGGTCACCACGGTGACCGACTTCTGCTGGCTGCCGGGCAGAAGGCGGCAGCCCATGTCTCCTGGCAGCAGTGCCCGCTCCTTGGAGATGGGCAGTGGCAGCATGTAGCACCCGTTGCTGGGAAGTTTGATGAAGACCGGGGTGTGCTCGGACGCGTGCGGAATGGCGATGACGGCAAGGACCTCAGGGTCGTCGGGGAGCTGTGACACGGAGAAGCCGGGGGGCAGCTTGGTGATGCCCCGGCACCAAGGGCACCTCACGTCCTTCTGGCTGGTCCTCATCTGCTGAAGGCACACTGAGCAGCAGGTGTGCTTGCAATCCAGCAACTTGGGCCTTCGCCGGGGGCTGTAATAATTGAAGCAGATCTGACATTCCATCAGAGAATCTTGGGAAAGCGTCTCCATCTTGGACTGCGAGCAGGAAAGTCAAGGCCAAAGGGGAGAAGCTTTGCGCTCAGAGTCCACCACTCCAGCACCTTCCTTTGCCGAGTCGTTCAGGGTGCTCACAGGCATCCAGCACATTCAGGTGTGTTCGTTGCTGAAGGAGATACAAAATGCACACCAAGTTAATTATTTCTAACAAGCTGAGACGTCAGCACAGCTGATGGGTTTATGCCACGATTCAAAAGTATTGACACTGGGTCAAAAGCATAGAAATTCCCCCCGTTGTGAGACTGTGGGATCCCTGTAATGTCCAATGGCAGGTGAACGACTCGTCTCAGACAGCTTGTCACCGCGAACAATTCGCTCATTTCTAAAGAAACGCACACCTCTGTGGGGGTGCACAAGGCCCCCATATTTCATAACGGGGGAGGCTGTGGTTTCTGCTTCATGCATTTCAGTGGGCCTGGCTTACTCTTCTAAAAATACTGGAGAAATGCTCTTGCTTCCAATATGTCTGTAGCATTTTCTAAAAGTAAATTCCTTTCCTTTGATCTTCTGACTTTCTTTTCCTGCCTCTACTTACCCTCCTGTAAATACTCATGGCCAGGTATAGGTAACTTTACGATCTAGGTACCCCAGGTACCTAGTTCACTCATCTTAGGTGGGTTAGGGCTGTTCCTCTCCTATAGGTCATTAGAATGATGCCACCAAAGATGCACACGCAGCTGTCTGTTATCTTTCCCACCAAGTCATTTGACCCAAGGGAATCCTTGGTCAACCGAAATTTAAAAGAGACGGAAACAAAAACAAAACAATAACAACAACAGCAGCAGCAACAAAAGCACCAGCAGCGATGCAGCTTCAGGAAGTCAGGTCACCAAGGCACACGGGAAAATTAAATATTTTTCAGGCCGACCTTTTAATTTTATGACTATTTAGGCTTGCACCAAGTAACACAGCAAGCAAAGACTATTAATCAACTGACCTTAATCAAGTAGTATACCGTGAAAGGTGATCAGAATTACTGGCAGGCAGCCCTCGCCATAAAGAAAAAAAAGGAATAGTGTCAGCCTCCTAGGATCAGCAGGGGGCGGAGTAACTTAGTTCAACTTAACTGGGGTTTGAGGAACCCCTTAGCGCTCCAGGGGTGTTTCAATAAAGGCTGCTCAACTGTGTTTCCTATTGAAAGCATCCACATTATGTGTTTTTGGATGGAGCCCTGATGATTTTGCCAAGAACTATCCCACCTCTGCTGCAGAAATAAATTGCCAGTCCTAGAAGCCCACCTATACCCAGAGGCAGTAGCTAATAGCGTAGAAAACCTCCTTCACATTTTTCTTAAAAAGCAAACCTTCTTTTTCTAACTTCCTTTGTAAAATCAGGAATGCGCCCCCTCCCCAATGATACATGATCTGTTAAAGTTAAAACTAAGAAGTTAGAAAAAATTTAAATTAAAAAAATCACTGATAAAAATTAACCATGACAATCAAAAGAGCAACATATTTTAAAAATATTTTAGCCATAGTTAAGAGTCCCTAAATAAACTGAAAGTAAACTATAGTATTATAGCATTCAGAAAGTGTGTATCATAGCAACTATTTGTCTATTAATTCAAGAACTGTCTACTGAATAACTTTGCTAAGAACTTAAATGTTCTCTCTCTTTCTCTCTCTTTCTCTCTCTCTCTCTCTCCCTCTCTCTCTCTCTCTCACACACACACACACAAGATAAATATGAGGTGACAGATGTGTTAATTAGCCAAGATGGGGAGAATCATCTCACAAGGATTTATATATTTATCAAATCACCAAAATGTACACTTCCAATATCTCCCAATTTTATGTGTCAATTCTACCTCAATAAAGCTGAGAAAATGAAAATAAAAAATATCTATCAAGTATGTATCATGCACAAGGCTAGCTCCTATAGGGCATAAATATGAATCAGACCCAAGTTCTACTCAAGCAATTTAAAGTTAGGTGAGAATGAATAAATACATTGTCTCTTCCATTCATTTATTCATTCAGATTCTCATTGAATATCTACCATGTATCATGGTATTTCTTTTTGTCCCTTGTAAACTAAGAACTTGTCACCACCCAAGAGAAACTCCCAGGCTGGAGGGACTTAGTTATAATAACAATACAAAGCGATACTTGCCATATAGGAGGAATGAGTGGAGGAATCAGAGCCGGCTCAGTGACAAATCAGGATTATGGGGAGGATTCAGACATATAAAATCAGAGGACAGGTTATTTTCAGGTCAGAAATGAGCATGAGCAATTACAGAATTATTTCTACATTCCAGCTGTGACACTGGCGAGAGGATTTTTCTGTAATGCAAGAGTAACGTAGAGATGCTATCTCTAAGAGTTTTATAGTTTTAGCTCTTACATGTAGGTCTTTGATACCAATGCTTTCTAAAGAAACAAAGTTCTCACAGGACCTGCCAGCACCCTCGCACAGGCCCAGCCAAGGGAAAGCAGGTCCTACATGAGGGGAGGAATGAGCACAGCCAGGCACTGGCCCCGGGCCGGAGACCACAGACCGAGGACAGCCACAAGTGCCAGGCCAGGGAAGTGGGACATTCTACCGGGCAATGGGAAAACACCAGAAAGGTTAAGAGGAATATGAGAGTGATTCATCAGGCAGTTATGTTCAGGATTGATTCAAAAGGTCCACTGGGACGCTATTATAATATTAGACGAGAGTACTGAGTAGCTGAAGTAAATAGTGGCAATTAGCAGAGAAGTCTCACGGAGGCCGAGGGCTCTGGCCGTGTGCCACGAGACGCTGTAAGAGGGGAGAAGCCTTGGGAGGAGGGTGCTATCCGTAAGACAAACAGGAATCGCAGAGAGAAAGACAACAAGTTCTATTTTGGCCACGTTCCATTTGAGGTGCTCGAAGATATAAGAAATCTGTGATTCAGGAAGATGTTAAAAGAGACAAAAAGAAGCTGAAAATGTGGGGGTGTCATTACTGGGAAAAGTCTGCCCTGGACCCGAGCGAACTAGGTGACATCCACGGAGAAGGGACGCCAGCCAGAGACAGGCGAAGCAGAGCAGAGGGACACTTAGAGAGCGTTTACGTCCCCGTCTGGTTGAAAGGTGGCGTGTGCAGCTTAGAAATGGGAACGCGTATGGGAAGAGGTAAACGTGGAAGGGGAGAGAAATCCCACTGTGTTAGCGACGAGGGTTCAGTTCTTCCAGTTCTAGACCCAATGTAGTGAATTTACTTTTTCTTAAGAAAGAAGGAAAACATGGGGTTTGCTGGTGAATTCTCTCATCTATCCCTACTTTTTAAGCCCACTGACAGAGGTCAGGCCATGATAGTGCAGACCGCAGGGAGATGGGTGTGTTTCTGGGCAGGAAGGACTGATCGCTCGGAGCTATGGTGGCAGAAATGACAAAACTGGGAAGAAATGCCCACAATAAGCAAAGATCCCTGCAGTTTTATGAATTTAGAGAGAGCGTCCCTTACGAACGCCGCCCACAGGACAAACACCTTCAACTCAAATGGAGGCGGGAACAAAAAAATAGTTCACAATGCCAATGTATCTCTTAACTTTCCTTCTTCCCAGATTGTTTACATTCCTGCCTTAGGGTGAAAAAAAATGTGGAAAGGAATAGGAAGAATAGAGGTTTTGGCCTCGAAGAATCTTAACGTGCGTCCTTGCTCTGACACTGCCAGGCATGACCCTGGAGCAAGTCGATCGGCTTCCTGGAGGCTGCATCCTCACGTGGCCAAGGCTGCTCTCCTTTTGAATTTAATGATGAAGTCGTGTCTGAAGGTCAAGTGAGTTCAAGTTCACATACCGCCTGGGAGTGAAGGACGCGGTGCCGTGTGCGATCTGCTCCCCGGATCAGGCACTTTCCAGCTCTCAAAGAACCGCCCTGCGAACAGCTTGTAAAGAACACAAGTGTTCTCCTTGGCCCTCCCCCAAGACCTGCCACACTGTCATTTCTCAACAAAACCAACATGCAATTTTATTCATGAGTTTATGTTCCAAGTAATACTCAGTTAATTGCTGTTGAGCTTCCTTAAAATTAGATTATACGACTCCATTTTCAACGCCATCCAAGGAGGCGCTAGCCTTACAGCGCAGGCCGAACACGAAAAGCAGAATGGTGCAACGGTTCCTATTTTCCGTGCTCAGACGCTCAGGCCCCTGTGACAGAAGCCTCTCTGATTTATACACCGATTTGTTCTTCATTAAGCCAGCCTGTATTGCATTTCAGTTTACTTTCTGGAGCATAACTAGTAATGATGATGATTAGTTAGGTAAAGAGAAGAAAATTTATGAGGCTATGGACCACAGCTAATGAGGAATCGTGCTTTCTCCCTTTCATCATACAACACTCAGAAGATGTGAGTCAGCCACAGAAGGGAAGGGAAACACGGTGTACGTTTGCTAGAAAAGAAAGTCGCCGTTTCTGGTCAGACGCACGAGCACACACACCAGCAATGGCTTCAGAAAACCTGCGTTTGGCAGGATGCGACGTTCAAATAAAATGCTCGTTAAATTTCAAAGGAAAGAGTGCCTTGCTGCAATGCATAAGCACGAGTATGTACTAAAATATACGGGAACTATTTTTAAATGTCACTACGATTTTGAAAGAATCTAAAGTAAAAAGCAACGAGAAAGACAGACAACAACAAAAAAATAGTAGTGGCTAAGAGAGGGCATTCTCAAAATAATTATGGCTTCTAGGATAGAATTTATGTGTTCAATCACTCCTTCATTAAATGGTACTTGGTTTCACACATAATATCAATTGTATGATATGCACGGATAAAAGGCCTCAAATAATCATTGAACCCGGTACTAATGCATGACTTGGTTTTAAAATACTCTAAAAGAATAGATGGAGACTTACGTATATGGAAGAGATAGGATTTGGGGGGAAAACTCTCAAAAGCCAAAGGGGTATGTGTCTTGCTGCTGCTGTTTGGGGGGCAGTGGATATTTGGTACTTTATAACACTGTTATAGTTTCATAAAATTTCTTTTTTAAAGTATATAATTTTCAGTATCTTTATAAAAGATGTGAGTATGATAAAGTGCTCTCATGACTTCAGTGAGTGGTAAAAATTGCACAGGTCTCTAACACTGAATTTTTATAATCCCAGTTGCTTTTAGGAAAACAAACAAACAAACAATGAAATAAATAATCTAGAGAGTTTTATTTTTAAACTCTTTCACTCCTATACTCTAAAGACCCTTCATCCATCCTGATTTAGATTTGTGACAGTGGCATTAACTATGGAGTCTGTTGCTAGAACTGATATTGATTACACGTGGCTGACCCCGAATTGTTCCATTTGATGGTCTACATGAGGACCTTAAATTCAAAGGCTGTGCTGAGAAAAACCTCAAAGTCAGAGATTAAATTAGCCTCTGTCCTGATGTCCTTATTGTATTGAAATAGCATGCCTTTCTGAAACAAGACACTTACTTAATTCTTTGAGAAGATGTAAATATTTGAAATGGAATTAAAATCATTACAATTCCACTTAATTTGGTATTTCAGCTGGTGACACCACTTCTATTGGATCTTAGCAAACACTTCAATTAGTGGCAAGAACAGGAATGGCCTGGTGGTGACAGATGTCACCAGCTTTTGGTGCTCTGATAGCAGAAAGCAAGCCTTTCAGGACACAAATGCCTAAAACACATGAGGAGTCCAATTGGTGTAACCACCATCTTTGTTTTAATGGAGAAGGCAGTGGATTCCAGGACACTGATAACCTCAAAAGAGAATTCCATTGGCCCAACCTCTAATATTTGCACTGTTTCTCCCTATAAGCATTTTGATTTGCTGCATTTGATGATGCAAAGAATCTAGAAAGTGAAAACTGTCACTTGAAAGTCTTAGATGACCAAGGGGGTGGGCAGAGGATGGTGACAGTGCAGGAGGCAGACTGGCCCTGGTAACTAAGGCAAGCAAGGTGGGACAGAGAGATCAAAGGTTAAAGAGGCAGAGAGCAGCACATCGGCCAGAATGCCAAGGTCAGTCCCTGCCAGCACTGCCCACTGGGACAACCATGGGCCCGATGGACCAGACCACAGCGTAGATGCCGTCCCTCTCTGCATGTGCTAATGCTGTTGCTACAAAAACACGACGAAGCAGTTGAAACTGGACCACGGTCTCCAGGAGCATCTCATTTACACAAGAACATTTTTCACTTGAGTTGAGTTAGGGAAAAAGATAAATGAATTTGACCCTGCCCCCAATATAGCGATACATATTTAAATCACAATGCATATTGGAATCAAGACACTTTAAAGAATTAAAGCCAAATTTCAGTATCGCCATGAGTGATGATAACAACCGGATTTTGGTTTGTTTGCTTTAATATCTATAAGATAGTCAGCTGCTATTAGGGGTCAGGAAACAAGGATTTTAGCTCTAGTTCTGCCCTTAAGCAAACGGGTTAAGGGTCACTTTAAACAAATCACTTCTCCATGAACCGCAGTGTCCTCACCTGCAAGGACACTGGACTAAATGGTTGCCTGGCGTTACCTTCTGGTAAAAATAATTCTGTGACTTAAGTCATTGCTAAACACACGCCTGGGTTTCTGACAGCAAGACAGACATGTCAGGCTCTTTGTTCTATGCTTACTACACCTGACACTTTAAAAATATTATCTATTAATGACCTCATAAGAATGCACATTTACATGAGATAGTGGGGATCTAAATAAATGGCAGGCAATTTACACGAGAAGCTTCTTCCTTGTGCCTTTGGTTTAATGAGTCTAACGAGGGCTAACGACATACCAGAAACCGCCACCACTTTGTAGTAACAATCAAAAGAATAACTTTTATGTCTGATCAATAACCTTCTCAGATCCAGTAAGCTATCCCTGTTAACTGGACTTGCTACAGGGTGACGGTGGCCCCAATTTGTCTTTGAAAAGAAGCCTGCGTGTCTGTCCGGCTCGTACGGAGGCCAAGGTCAACGCTGGCAGGAATCAGACACACTGGTCCACCCTCCCTTGCTCTGGTCACCCTTGATGGTGAAGAAAAACTTGCAGACAGTCACAAAGAGAAGAGATGACACAAAAGACCATCAGGAAATCCCCAGGTTCCCTGGAGAGAAGGGATGACGAAAAGATAGCATGAGACAGACAGACAGGAAGAGCGAAGGGAAAATGATCAACGAACCCAACGCCCAGAATTCTGAGCAGAGATGAAGGACCTGACAAGCCACGTTAAGTAAAGCCAAAGAAATGGGAAGCAAACATCCTAAGTCTTCTCCATGGTTGGACATCTACGAAGGAAAACTCTGTAGCGGGAGGAGAACACAGACTGGGACTCCATTGCGTGCTGAGTGTTGGGCAAGGTGTTGGGAGCCGTTCTTGCCGAATGCCCTACAGCTGAATGCCCTACAGCTGGAGGCCCTACAGACCGGGTTAAAGTTGCCTGCAAACTAGAAGTTTGCAGAGCAGGCGGGATCCGTGCAGATGGAGGAAGTTTGGCTTAATGGAAAACAGGTGAGAGAAGTTATGTAAATGTCAAGCAATTGTTTACAGGTGTGTGGGTTTTGTTGTTCATGCATTGTCAAGGGTATAAATATGCAGTGTTAAATAAACTCGGGGCCACAGTATTCACTGTGAGCCCTCCCGACTCTATATCTATCTTTTGTCTCTCTCTATCTCTTTTTCTATCTTTCTCAATCCTCACTCCCTCTCTCGGGAACTGTTTGATCTCAGCCAGCGGGCTCCGGCAGCAAGGCACTGGGGACACCACAGCAAACAAGTCTGACCTCGAGGAGCCTGGGTGTGCAACCCAGAGGAAGACCTGTGTACAGAGAACCGCTGGAGAAGGAGGAGGGCGGGGCCGAGCACCGAGAGGAGACTCTTCCAGGGATGATGTGTCTTCACATGACTATGCACAGGACTTAGAACCACTGAGCAAAGAACTATCGTTGCTCGTTAGTGCTGGAGAGGGCCCTGGAGCCTGATGAGCCCACGGGCTGGTCCGCTGTTCTCTCCACTCCAGACACAACGAAGAGCAACAGATGTCAGAGGAAAGGACACCGAAATTTCTTTTTTTTTTTTTTTTGATTAGGCATCACATCTGACTCAAGCCGGCACCATCCCAGGCAACAAGGTGGGCTCTGAACCTCAAGAGACACAGAAGGTTAGGGTGGTCTCTCAAGGTGGCCTAAAGATGACAGGGATGCATATCAAGTCGCTGTTGTGGGAGGAGTCTGGGGCCTGCGGTTGTGCACTAAGGCCTGAGGCTGTGACCCTCCCGGTGGGCAAGCTCCCTGGGCAGCGGTGGCCTCTCTCCGCGGCAGCCCCCACGGCCCTGTCCTTCACGTGTAGGGCACGCGGGTCTCCGAAGGCCCCAAACAAACCTCCGAGGTACACATCTGCATTCTCGTAACATGAACCACGCATGTGCAGTCCCCACTCCTATTTTTTTACCCGATCCCAAATTCCAGCACAAACAAAAACAGTAAGGCGATTTGTTTTTAAAAGTTGTCCCGTTATATTTAGTTGACACCAGGGACTCTTCTGTAAAGAGGCAGGTACTAAGTATTCTAGGCTCTGAGGGTCACACAGGCTCTTTCACGTATACTCAGTTCTGCCACCAAAATGTAAAAACAGTCATAGACAACAGACACTATTTTAAGGATCAGGCGAGACGTATGTCCCAAGAAACTCCATTTACAACAACAGGCCGCAGCCAGGTTTGGCCAAGAGGCCATCATTTGCTGACCTAAGATCTATATCATTTCTCATCGGCCCTACTCCTCATCCCCAAAATTCAGCATATTACTCTGGAGATACCTACCCTCGAATTAGCACACTACCCAAACATTCATCATCTTCCCCCGTGTTTCCTGTCAAGCGACAGGATGCAAAATATTTCCATGGTCGTTTGGGGGAGACAGTGAGGGAATACCAGCTTCACAGATGCGACGTCTTTGTCAGTGACCGTATTCAGACAACTGCAGGGAAGACAGCTGAGCAAAGAACACCAACGACGACCACCATCTGCCTTTCCCGCCAACGGCAAGTACGAAGGCCATCCATGAGGACATACAGATAGAGGCCCAGCCGTTCTCCACACGTAGAAACACGGATCCATTACTTCAAATGACTCCGGAATTCACCGTGACGGCCCCCGATGAAAGGCGACCCTGCACTCGATGAAACTGCACAGGCGTGGGGAGATCACGCATGCAGTTCCTGTGGCCATTGGTGTAGCTACGCAAGCCACAAAGCAGCGGAGCAAATTCACATCGGGCCAGACCTCAGCTCTCGACACGGCAGCACCTTCCAGTGGCTCACCTTCCCCCAGGAGGAACACTGGGTAAAGTCCCCCCACAGATGGGGCCTTCCTTCAGAGTATCTCAGAATCTGTACGTTTTTTTTTTCCCCTTAAGAGTTCTTCAAATTACCCAGAGAACATTGTACATTAAACACTTGCAAAGAATGGTACGTCAAAAACCTGGTGGGTTATACGGATATTTCTTTAAATACGTTTATTCAAAAGCCATTCATAAGCTTATTCTCTCTGAGTAGAGTGCTCGTAGCTTGCAGTCTCCCCTAACTCCCCTCAATACCCATGATTCCCTGAGGGAGTTTAGCCTCAGACTGAAGTCGCAAAGATGTCCTAAAGGCATCGGTACTAAAACGAAGCACCACTGGGAGTCAGCTGTCAGTCTGCTCATTACTTCCACTTTCTCTTCCAGCTGCAGTAACTCAATGAAGGTTGATTTTCCATTTAGGCAAGGTAAGTAGAAAGAACAAAAGCGCAAACCCTCTAATGCGATACCGAACAGTGGTGCCACCAAATGTCACCTGTCATCAATCCGTCTTTCCTAATCAAACAATAAATTCCAAAGACTTCTCTTCTTGCTTTCTGCTATGTAAGTCAACTTTGAGATAAAATTTATCAGCAATGAAAAGCACATTTTAAATGTGCAGTTCGACAAGTTTTGACAAAAGTACACAGCTGTGTAACCGCCACATCAATCAAGCTATTTTCATCACCTAAAAGGTCCCTTTGTGCCTCGTCCAGTCCTTCCTTCCCACCCCGTCCCTGTCCCCTCTGGCAGCCACTGTTCTGCTTTCCGTCTTTGAATTTGATTGAGTAAAGCCCTACCTATGGGTTTTGGTTTAGGGGAACATGGCGATATTCTGAGCGTACTGTCAGATGACCTAGGACTGTGTTTTTTTTAAAAAAGGTGTTCATTCAATTTCACCTTCATAGTTCCCAGAGAAAATGCTAGGGTAACAAATACTACTACAAATGCATTTATTCAAATACATACTGAGTATGAGGCGCTATTCTAGGCACTTTTTTTAAGGGGGATCTAAACAGAAAAGATGGGGCCCTCCCCTGCAAAGACAACCAAAGCATAGTATGTAACCTGGGCTTCAGGTGGGGATCAGGTAAGAAATGGAAGTTAGAGCACCTGTATCTATCTGGAGACACCAGGAAAGATTTTTCAGGAAAAGGCAGCATTTTAATTTCAAGGATGAGGATACAGAATATGCAAAGGCACAGAGGCCTGGATGAGGCAAAACAAGCGTGGTCAGGAGCAGGGACCAGAGCTGTGGCCTCCGGCAAGTGACTCAAATATCTCTGTGACAGGGGACGGTAAAGGCACCTCCCTCACGGGTTGCTCAGAGTCAAATGTGTTAATACCTCTAAAGCCCTTGGAACACTACCTGGCCCCCAGTTGTCTCCCTGCCGACACAGGGAGAAGGCCACAAAGAGACGGCCAGTCTGCCACGCCGGGCGGTGGGGTTGGAGCAGGGCTAACTGACGGAGCAGAGAAGCACAGCCCTCCCTCCACGCGCCCAGCCGGGTCGGGGAACAGCTGGAGAAGCACGTGGAGGTTACAGCGCGGCCGGGCTACACCGTTCTGAAGCAAGACGGGAGGAAACAGCTGGGTCCCACTTCCTCCTCCTCCTCCACATCCTGGTCCTAATGAAGAAAGCAGGTGTCCCTCAGGCTGGGAAAGGCCACGTCACTAGGAGGCCGCAGGGGCACAGAGCAAAATCTGACCGCCAAGGAGGGTGAATAGGCCTGGGAGTGAGGAGCAGGGTGAAGACGGGGAGGGGAGATGGGGGGAAGGGGAGGAAAGAGGAGGGGAGAGCGGAGGCGAGGATGGGAGTGGGGGCAAGAACGCAAGCCAAAGCCGGGCCCTTCCCCAGGCCCTTCCAATCCTTAGCCAGGGGCACTGAGCAAGGCCGAGGCCCCGGGAGAGAGTCCCCCGAGAGAGCGGGAGCACCCACTCTTACCTCGTGGGAAGAGGTGAGGAACCAAGGGCTAGAAGAGCAGCCCTACCCTCTTCCTTCAAGCACAGTTTAGATCTTAGTCTGTAAGCACTAGGAGCCTGTCAATCATAACCACATTATCATTTCTTGCCATTTTAACCATCTGGAAGTGTGCAATTCAGTGGCGTTAAGTGCATTTATCATGGAACTGTCGCCACTATTTTCAGAATTTCTTCATCATCCCAAACAGAAACTCTACACCCGCTCAACAGTAACTAGCAGCTTTCCTCTTCCCCCAGCCCTGGGTGACCTCTCTTCTGCTTTCCGTCACTCCGAACTTGCCTATTCTAGGTACCTCATATAAGTGGAATCATAGAATACTTGTCCTTTTGTATCTGGCCCATTTCACTAATAAGCATGTTTTCCAAGTTCATCCATGTTGAACCATGTAACACGGGGTTATGTTTATGTGTTACATGGTCTATGCCTAAGTAATATTCCATTGTGCATCATTTTTTGTTTTTAAGTTCAGGCAGCAGAGTAAAGAATAAATTGGCAGGGGTTCAACTGAGAGGGAGGGATGGGCAAGGCTGGACCGGAGGCGGTGTGGAGGGAGGGAGGTGGGGAGAGCAAAGGAGGACGGAGGGAAAGGTCCCAGGTTTCCAGTTCAGGAAACTGGACGAAGGCAGCATTTTTAAGGAGTGCTGCTGTAATGAAATGTAGCAAGGGGTCTGAAGGATCCGGAGATGACCAAAACGCTCTGAATCTTGCAATTTTCTATCTACTGAAGTCTTGGCTTCTATGTCGAATGTAGATAAATATTGGGAAACTACCTTTACCACGTAATTTTATGAATATGAAGTTACATTTCACTGATCAGTTACTGGACAATAAAGAAACAGGCATTTTCATTCATGAGCCTTCTAGAAGACAACGGGAGGGGAAGAGACTGGAGAACACAAAAGTTTAAGTTTATAGAGATTAAACCTTGAATGTTCAAATGCTTTTCGTCTCTGAAAAGCTACCGTCCAATACTTGTAAGAGATTCTGTGGTGCCATGCTAGAGCTGTTTATGAGGTCATCACACTGTCGAATAATGACTGTCTCCCACAGCCATTTCTTGCCTTGTAAATTCCTTTCTCTCTGAATACTGGGCTGTGATTACAGAAGCCATGTAGAGAAACGCTGGAGTCACCATCTCCCCCTTTGTCGCTTATTCAGTTTGAGCTCCCTCATCTTTAAACAGACACATCTCTACAGAGCAGTGAAGGTCGCTGACCATGGTAGGTGGTACACAGTGGGCACTCAATTACTCAATAACACCCAGATAAAAGTGCATGCCTGCCATTCGCCCTCTTATTATCATGATAATAAGAATATTCAGCTTTCTAAGGAGCCCAAAACTGAACGGTGAGGTTATGGATTATCCAAATTTTTATATCCAAAGTCTATGCACAATAAGTAAGCTGCAAGAGGAAAAAATTAAGCAACTTAGCACTCAGTACTCGCCCCCTACTCCCAGCAAGTTCCCTTGAAGTGAAAACACTGTAAAACCACAATTGTTATGTCAGGTAGAAAGCAATGATTCATTTTATTAATGAACTTTACATGTAAATGACTTCCATAAAAATAAATTTTCTTGTTAAGTGTTAAATTTGGAAGGTTTCATCATCAAAGAAAAAATAATTTCTTTCCAAAACACTTTATTAAATTATATAAGCTTTTTAGAATATGAATATATACTCTAAATATAGTAGTGTGGGGGATATATATGTGTCATAATCTGTAAGAATATTTTTATATATCGGCAACATAAAATCCAATTTTTTTTTATAGAAACTACAAGACAGACAATTCCTAATTCTTAAACCGGTTTTGTTACGAAGTTATTTCAATTATTCTTCATAATGTCAACTATATTTAAGTCATATTTTTAAACAATTTAGAGTCACCTAAATATCAGAATTAATCAGTAATGGCCAACACTTAATAGTAATTTCTACCAACATAAAAGGTTGTTGTTGTTGTTATTGTTGTTATTATTATTATTATTGGTTGGGGTAAAGTCATTCTAAAGCATTTTGGATTTGAACAGGAAGAAAAGTCTATTTGTTATTTATAATGTATGGATATTTAGTTTTTGTGTTAAGTACACAAGTATATACATACTACTTAACTAAAATAAAACTACTTAAAACATTAAAATATCTATCTCTATAGTATCGAATGTTTATTTCTCCTAAGCTAGTAGTTTTACTTAAAGAAAGTCATTGATATCTAATTTGGTGAAAACTGGTATCTCAATTCAGGAAGGCAAAAATATCCCCAAATAGCCATGTACTTATCGCCCCCTATTAATGTAAGCCTGTTAAACCTACCAATAACTTGAGGTTCAGCTTTCATTTCACTTGCTAACAAAATCCTCAACAACTTACCTTTCTTAGAATATCCACAAAATAGTCACAAAGTCTAGAAACACGAATATTTTCAAAATTACCCAAACTCTACCTTTCAATTAAAAACAGTGTGATTTAACAAGCATGCATTTTGTTCAGTAGAAAAAAACACATTAAAACAGTCTTTCAAGCCAGCTGATAAACCTAATAGAATTTTAGAAACCACCCCAATATTGAGCCCACCTGTACAAGGTCTCGCCCAATATGAAGAATGTGTTTTCAAAAACTGCTGAGCTTTTGTCAGAGTATTCTCATTTTGTGAGTACCAAAAATAACACAGTGAATCCATGCAAATCTGCTTAATTCACATTTTTATCAAAGCAGAAGAAATGGTGAAGTCTATATCCCAAGTCACTACGTCGAAGAAGCGACAGCAGTGAGCTTCCAGTCATTCCTGACTCTGTTTCTACTAAAACTCACTGACGTTCACTCACAGAGAAGATAGCTGTCCCCTTGCCTTCTGCGTATTCTAGCACTTTTCATGGAGGCAGAGCAAGAGTAGGAGTAGAACAACAAACACAGATTTAAATGGAAATAGATTTCTCACAAAGCATTAACCGATGTAGGTCACAGGAATCAGATTTAATTGGTTTATTGAGACGGCAGTCTATTTCAGAAAATAATTCTCTAATGCCCTCAGTTATTGAGTAACTTGAAACAAGGTCAAATTTAACCTACTTTCGAGAGAAGAGGTCGCAAAGCCTCAGAGAAATTCGAATCGAAGGTGATTCCCAGTCCCCCACTGCGGCAGCTGCAGCCAGTTTCCATCAGGAATCCCGTCCTTCAAACGATCGCTTTAATCGCTGCACCTCCCAATGCAAGGTCAGTGAGACCACAGCACCACAGACTCTCGCACAAACACCATTTCCTGAGGAAGTGACTCCAGAGCTAACATCACTGAACACGGGGCTGTCTGTTATCTCGTCTGTTTGTTTTTCCTTTAGCCAAAGGGAAACACTCCTGACAGGGCTCTAAGGGCCAAAGGGACTGTGCATTTTTAAAATGCCATCTATCCCTGAAACTGGATTATAATAAGCAGATCAAGAGAAAGAAACAGTGTGACAACAATTGGAAGAGATTTTTTAATTCTGTCCGTCGATCTAGAATGAGGCGATACATCACCCAGATGACCCTTCTTGGTTATGGCCACTTTCATAATCGGATTGCCATTTGCATTTTTTAAAAAATTCAGTTTCATCTACTAGAGAAAAGATGAAATACACTGAGAACACCAACTCCTTCTACTTTGAGTGTGGCCAGCAAAACACCACTGCAAAACTGTTCTGTTTGACAAATCAGCAAGTCATCATTCATGCGATCACCCATCCGATGCCGTCCAATGATTTACTGAGCACCTACTGTGCAGGCACTGGAACAAATAACGTGGCCTTCGGTGACTTGTCCAGTCTTTGTTGTCATGCCCTGGCTTGACTCTCACGCCCGACCACTCTGAGCCATTTCAACGTCTCTGAAAGCAACACAACGTGCCTCTCTTGTTTCTAAGTCTTTGCACACAAATCTTTCTCTTACCTTGGAAAGCTATCCCTCCTTTTTTGGGGCCTGGAAAAATTCAGCCCAAATGTCCATCATCAATTCAAGAAGTCTTCCCTTAGGGCCCAAGCTGGGTGAGACCTTCCTGTAACCATCACATTCTGCTCCCCTGTGACTCCCTCATTGGAAAGTGAGTTCATAAGGGCAGCAGCCTGCACACACACCCTGTGTTTGGCCAACTGAAGGGTTCAGTGGATACCTGTTGACCTATAACTCTCCAAATAGAATGAAGACCCTCAGGACAGCCGCTGATCTGTCTTGCACTCTTTCTTCAATACCTAGGCAATGACTGGCATTCAGTAAGTGCTCAATATATGCTCACTGAATGATTGCAAATGAGTTGATATCAGACCGTTTTTGAAAAATTAAGAGTATGTGGTCACCAGTATTTGGAGGCAATGCAGAAATCAGGAACATAAGGCTCATGCATTAACAGTGGGCTTTTATTTACCTCCTCCTAGAAGCTGGTTGAGTTTGGTAAAGGACAGAGTGACTGTGTAGCTAACTAAACATAGGTGTCTTCTACTAGAATTAGCACGTCTAAAAAACAATCTGAATCTATGCCTCATAATGTCCTCTGAAGACTGAACAGATCAGTGTCTAGGGGTGAAGACCCAATGTCCATATCTGCAAAAAGCTCCCTGGCCAGTTGTGATGTCAGATGAGGGTTGAGAGCCACTGATAATCCCTCACTCTAACGAAAAGGGCTCTAACAATCCACTCCCAAACAGCCACTCGCAAATATTGCTCTTGGGGGAACAAAACGGTAAGAGGGAAAGGTGTCATTATCTAACAAAGCTATAGATGACTTTGCCCATCAATCCAGCAGTTCTACTTCTAAGTATTCATACTGGAAATATACCTCCATAAATGCAAAATAACATATTCACGAGATAATTCATTTCCCCATTATTTGCAATAACAATTAAGCTGGAGTGGGGGGGGGGGGAATTCCCATTCACAGAAACAAATTGATGTCTACCCACATGGAGCATTTAGATTGAGGAGGCACAGAGGAATAAGATGTCCATGGACTGCTTGGGAATGACCAAGTTATATTGTGAAGTGAGGGGGAAAAAATCAAGGTGAAAGAAAGAAGGGGAGTAAGAGTATATATTAATTTCACAAAAATAAATAGAGGGCAAACCAACTGATATAGATGGTCACTGATAAGGGGGTGAGTGGGGACAGTGAGGAAGGGGCTCTCTCAGTACATCTTTCATACATCTGTGGCTTTGGACTCATGAAAACAATTTATGTATTCAAAAAAAAAAAGTAACTAAACCAAAAAGGATGAACAAGATCAAACCTTCCAATCAAATATAAACAGAAACACATGGACTGAACTCAAGTTGACGACATAACTACACTCACTTAACTCTGAATATAAGGACCCTGCCTACCCTTAAAGGGATGCATTCTTCAAAAGTGATTAACAACAAAAACTTCTACGCAATCCTGAACTTACTTGGTTTGTCGTTGGTATTAATGCTAGCGTAGTAGTAATTCTGAAACTATTTTGTATATACTCTATGCTAAAACAAGTAAACAATTCCATTGAGAAAACAAGATTTGCTTGTGGTAGAGAAGAACAATAAAAATACCGGAACGAGGGAAAGTGAGAAGGAACTCTGTGTGCTGAATTTAAGGCAGAACCATGATTTACACAGACGACTCTAAGCTTTGCCCACTGAAAAAGCCTAGAGACAGTGATATTCCAGCAACAAGTATATTTAGTTCCCAGCTCTTGGTTTCTAAGACCATTTCTCAGAAAAGAACCTGAAATCCTTCAGAAATGACTGATTCCAGGACTGGGGCAGGGAAAATACAAAGTGAGTCTGAATCATTCCATAGTACCATCACGTAAGAAAGATGGGGACAGGTAAGATGGCCATAGGCATCAGCTCGAAGGTACTTAAACTGCACTGGTCCAACTGGGCAACATTTGAACGTCCAAAAAAACGATGGTGCTGTGTGGACTGAATGTGGTGTCCTCCCCCTAATTCATATGTTGAACCCTAACTAACCCCCAATAAATATGACGGTAGTTGCAGGTGGGGCCTTTGGGAGGTGCTTAGGTTTAGATGAGCTCACGATCATGGAACCCCCACAATGGGATCAGTCCCTTAAAATAAAAGAAAGAGAGCAAAGCCCTCTCTCTCTCTCTCTCTCTGTGCCATGGGAAGACACCGCAAGAAGGCAACCACCTACGAGCCAGGAAACAGACACTCACCGGCAATCTATCCTCATCTTGACCTAGGACTTCCCCGCCTCCAGAACCGTGAGAAATAAATGTTTGGTGTTTAAGACACCTTAAAACACTGTGGTGTTTTGTTATAGGATCTTGAACTAGAACAGAGGTAATGCCTTATAAGATATTTAATTTAAAAAAAAATTCCATGACTCCATAGTGATACTGAAAGGGAGGGGAAACACACACACACACACACACACACACACACACACACACACACATTTTTCTTTTGTGATTTTTCTTTTGTGATTGCCAAATGTTAGCTTATATATAAAAAACAACTGATTAAATTTTTTAAACCACGATTTGCCATCTCCAAGGTAATGACTATAACTCGGGCAAAGATCACCGAGAGATGCTTATCACATTGGGCGAACAAGCTGTTAAAAGGTAGTTTATTTACCTTGAAGCATCAGCTCACAGATTGCTTATCAAATAGTAAAGGGAAAAGACACCTTTATAGTGGGGTGATCTGGTAGATAGCACCTTAACCGAAAAAGCAAATTTCGCGCCACCCAACAAATGGAACAGTCTGACGTTAGGAGGGGATGCGCACGGCAACCCTCGGGTGGTACCGTGCCAAAACACGCTCCTTGAATCCGGTCGTGAAGGCATGAGACACGCAGGGATGGAATGGGCCAGGGCCAGGGCAAGGAACACGAAAAGCAAGGAGACTGCTCTAGATTATAAACACTGAGGAGACGCTTATAACCATGACAGGATCCGGGATGGGGGGTGGGGAAGCTCCACCGTGATAAGAGATTTTCAAACATGGACTGTATATTAGACGATACTGAATCAATGGTGAGTTTCTTGAGTGTCATAATGACGTTGTGATTTTGCAGGAGAATGCCCTTGTTCTCAGGAGACTCGTGCTGGAAATATTCTGGGAGGAAGTGTCACGCTGCCTGCAAGTGGGGCGCAATGTGAAAATTCATCTCCATTCCACCTGTTAACTTATTCCTTCTATTTCTAAGATCGTAGGCGAGAGAAAGTCTCAACACACCCAACGTCCCTCACACTGACGGAGAAGCTGCGAATCGCCCTGTCAAAACTTCGGTGGGGCTCTACGAAAACACAGCTTTCTGACGGTTATGGGCTGCATCGTGTCTCCCCCAAATTCATATGTTGAAGACCTACCCCCTAGCACCTGAAAATGTGACTGTAGTTGGAGACAGGGCCCTTAAGGAAGTGATGAAGCTACAATGCGGTCATTTTAGCTTGTGAAAGAGGTGGCCAAGTCCGACAGGACTGCGTCCTTCTACGGGGGGAAACTTGGACACAGACACGTACAGCAGGAAGACCATGTGATGACAGGGAAAAGACAGCCAGAGTAAGCCAAGGAGGGAGGTACCAGAAGATGCCGACCCTGCTGACACCCTCATCTCAAATTTCCGGCCCCCAGAGCTGTGAGAGAAGAATACATTTCTGCTGTTTACGTTGCCCAGTCTGTGCCAGTTTGTCATGGAAGCCTGAGCAACCTAATAACCGACTTTGTGCTTTTCTTGATCAATTTTCTATTTTGCCAGGGAAAATGTCTAGCACAGTTCCTGGCTCATGGAGCCCAAATGCAGTCGTTCTTCCAGACTTCATGGGGTGGCACACCAGGCCCCCTTAATCACATGGACCCCCACGCCTCCCCTCGGCTCCAGGGCACCCCCCCCCCAACTCCAGCTCTGTGCTGTTGCGCCTTTCTTCGAAGAAACTCACCCACCATCCATCCTGACTTGAAGGCGTCCCTCCCCGACCTTACAGAGCTGGAGCCTCCCCTCACCCCAGTTCCTCAGCCCCTGTGACACCACTCCCCGTGCTGCGTTATTACTACTTGTGCACTCACAGTTCCCTCCCCAGACTTCGGTCTTTCTAGAACAGGAAATACATGTTCTTTATGTTTGAACAACACAGCATTTAAACACATGCGAGGCATTCGTCTCTTCAGTGAACTCTGACTATGAAACAATCCTTTGCACTCGATTTCAGACTCTTTTCCTGGTTCTCCTCTACTTTGGCACGACCAAGGGACCAGAACGGCGATGGCAAAACAGACTCTAAAGATCAGCCCAGCCACCGAAGGCGGAGGAGCAGCACCCCATCCTGGTAGATCGACCTGTTCTTTGAGCCAGCACGATTTCCTGATGAAGCTCAGTGAACCGAGATGAAATGAAACGGACCTCAGTGTGAGCTTGAACCAGCCAGACTCTCTTTCTAGACTAAACTGTTGTAATCCTTCTGAAGCTCCTGGCAAACTCCCCACAATACCAACTTGGCCCCAAAGCATCTATAGCCACCGAGCATCCCTAGATAGCACTACCATTCATGGCTGGGAAGAGAGGGAGGCGGCGCCATGGACCAGCAAGGCACTGGCGGGCTCGGCAAAGGACGGCACACAGATTAATGCGTATACGTCTGCTGTTCAAACCCCACACAAGGCTCCTGCTATCACCTCCACACCCAGATCTATCGAAGTCTTAACCCAGCCTTTCTCAAGACTCGACTCCTCGCCTCCCATGTACCTCCTTCCTGGAGAACCTTCGTCTTTTTGTAGGCTGCTGCTCCTTGAACCTAAACTGATACTTCTTATCTGTTCCTCGGTCCTTTCATGTCCCTGCTGGAATCTGCTTCTCTGCTAAAGACAACATAGGCTGCCAGTTCGTTCTTAACCTGCCTCACCCACCTGCAATCCAAGCTGACCTTGGCCATTATTGCCCACAACCTCAGTAAACAAAAGAATTACCACAGGACCCCATCTTATTGCAAAACATGAATTCCTCCTCCCCTCCTGCAGACCTGAGGTCCTATTGTTACTCCCGTATGCTGTAAGGATCTCCTCCTACAAGGTAACTACAGAACCACTCAGATCAGGAAATTAACACCGAGACCCCCACAGTTCAGTTTCCACCAAACACCCTAATTACTCCAAGGGATAGAATCCGCGGTCACATGTTGCATTTCCTTGTCATATTTCTTTATTCTTCTTCAACCTGAAACAGTGCCTCAGTCTCCCCTTGACTGTTATAACGTGGACAGTTTTGAAGCTTACTGGAAGTTGTTCTGTAGAATGTCCCTCATTTGGGTTTGTCTGATGAATCATTAATAGATTCAGGTTATACATCATTATTATTATTATTATTATTATTATTATTATTATTATTATTAATTTGGTGGGAAGAGGCTAGACATTGCAGAAGTGATGCTGTAATATTCTCATTCCATCCTAGCAGGTGGTTGTGTTACATTAACTCGCTCACTTTCTCCCCTGGGTTTCTCCCCTATAAAGGTACTCTTTAATTCCACCCTCATCTTTTACAGTTAACAAGTATTTTGCGAAGAGATACTCGAAGGCTGTGTAAACATCTTATTTATTATCACACTATCTGGCCCACTAATTTTAGCATGCTTTAAAATTTCTTGCCTGAACTAATTATAACATGATGGTTGCCAAATGACTATTTTTAATTCTACCCTTTCTTCTACATTTATTAGTTGACATTCTATGGAAGGTGGACTGCCCTCTTTTCCTTATTTATTTTATTCATATTAGTATGGATTCATTGATTTTATATTATTCAATGAGTTATATTATCTATTATATGTGGCTCTTGGGAGCTCCTTCAAGCCGCCCTGTGTCCTTTTGACATGTGTCCATCATTCTTTCAGCACTTCCTCTGTGGCAAAAAAAAAAAAAAAAGAACAAAAACAAAAGAAAACAAAAAAACGTTTTAGGCTCATCGTTTATTTACCTTGCCCCAGGCCTGGAATCAGTTATCTCTCCAGGGAGTTCATTCTTTTTAGTGAAGAATGGCATATAGAAGCAGAGATCTGGGTAAAAGGCGTGCCCGTGACCATCGGGTATCACTACTCTCTGGCCCAGTCTGAGGACACGGCTAGGAAATATACGGCTAGGAAATATACGTAACCTCCGAGCCCCACCAGAAATGTGCCAAGTCCTGCTCCCGTGAAGCAGATAAGCCTCGACAGCAGTTTGGTCTCCTCGGATCCTGCAACCTGGACGGGTCTGTCTTTTCTTCATCACCCCAAGGAGCCGTGCCCTCCACGCGGAGGTCCTGTCCAGCCCCTCACAGATCCTCCCCATCTTCCAAAGCCCCACTCTCTGATCCGGGGGCTCCTACTTCCATCTGATGTGACCTCCTCGGTCACTTCTCTTGCCATACTATTCTCTGTGTTTGCTTCTAATTTCTTGGCTTCAGAGGTGAACTTTCAAAGTCCCTAGGTCCTAGGCAGCCCGAGAGCCAGTCCTGCCCTGCATACAACTCCCCACTCCCAGCCCCATCACTAGCTCCCAGAACCCAGAACCAACCACTCCCCCCTTTATTGAAAAAAAAAAAAAGCACCAAAACAGATTCACATTCTTAATAGCGCAGTCCACCTTACTCTACACTAATTTCTAAAGGATAGAAAAGTTTAAGGTGGTGTAGCAAAGTGATATGTACCTTTTTAGGTTTGTGTGGGTGATTTTTGGTCTCAAGGTCAGTGCTTCTCAGCTAGTTCTGCTTTTTTCTGAGCCTCTTTTCTTTCTCTGCCTCTGACACCACAGTGTTCTAAAGGCACCCTTGAATTCTTCCTTTTACTGATCTGCCCAGCGTCCATCCCCAGAGGCAGGTGTGCATCTAAGAAACCTAGCGGTGACATATAAATCTTCTGGTTCCTACTACCCACTGTAGGAGCCCGCTATGGGGTGAGGAAGTCTCACGGTGTCCATGAAACAGCCTTTCTCGGGAAAGGTGATCAGAAGTCAGCCTCAGACCACGTTAGGGTCCATCTTCTGCCTTTTAGAAGTTCCTACAGGGTTCCATACATGATGGATGTTTAATCACGCTGGCAGGCTAACGAGCAGTGATTTCTAGTGGGTACCCATAAACAGTCATCACAAAGGCCTATAATTCTGGACCTCAGGGCTTTCATTTTTCCAAGGGGGGAGAGGCCCATAATAAATATCTCAAGAACCACAATGTGATCTGACAGTAGCTATTATGGCTCAAGGAACCAACATCCATGAAATGGTCCCTTGCACATTAATAATAGTTCCAAAATGGCACATCCCATAGTTGTGCTGTGCTACAAATCTTATCTCCTTTATTTAAGAATAAATAAATACACGAGTTCAAGCTGAATCTGACATATTTTGGTACAGTGAGATATTTATAAACGTCCTCTTTCCAGTCTAATGATTCTAAACTCTTGGTGGCTCCAGACCATTCTGAGGAGTAATAGGGTACATATTCCTCCATCTCTGAAAGGGTGGACATACAGAAAAATACACATTTGTGCACACACACAGAATGGTGCCTATAACTACACCCTAGGCTGCTGCTTCTCAAACTTTAATGTGCCAGTGCTGCTCTGAGGAGCAAAGTTCTAGGAGAGAGGTCAGCACACTTCTTCTCTACAGGGACAGATGATAAAGATTTTAGGCTTTGTGAGCCATACAATATCTGTTACAACTACTCAGCTCTGCCATGGTATCAGAAAGCACCCATATACAACATACAAATGAATGGAGAGTGCCCATGTTCCAATAAAACTTTATTTACAAAAACAAAAGGCAGGCTGGATTGGGCTTGAGGCCTATACTAGCCAGCATTACTTGGAAGCCCGCACAAGGAATCTAACTGCAAATCACAAAACTAAACTCAGTTCTGACCTTTTTTTTTTTTTTTGTAAGGGTTCACATTTATTTTTACCACAAGTTTATCATATTCGCTTTGTTATATACTTAACCAGAAATTCCCATTACTACATTCTTTCCTACTGAACAATTTGTTATGAACAAGCCATTGTTCCATTTTCCAGCCGACACAATGAGGGTCAGAATAACTCCACATTTCCTGAAAGACCCTTTGTGGCCGAGTTCTCTAGCTCACAGCACGGTGCTGTTAGCTGACAGCTGCCCAGATGCCAGCCACAAAAGCAGAACAACATACTCTGGTGTCCCGAGCAGCCCGTTTCTCTTCTGGAGGCCGCCGTCATTCCTTTAACAAGCCTGGCAGCTGTCAGACTCAGGCCAACAGTCACGAGGCCTGTGTTTCCCTGGAGACTTGTTTTCTCAAAAAGGAGGACCTGCACCAGGCTCTTCTCTGGCCTGTCCCCTTCCTTTGTGGCAAGAAGCCAAGCGCCTGACCGTGGATGGAGCACCTTCTCGGGCGAGCCTGGCAGAGTCGCTCGCCGCTTCCTGACCGTTTCCGGTGACTCCCTCCTACCGACTGCATGGAACAGAAGTGGTGTGCGTGGGTTTCCTCCCAAGGGTCCTGCATTTTAAAGTCAGACCTGGCCAGGTGCCTGCTGACCTGCGCTGTGGGAAGGGGTTTAGAACAGCCAGTGAGGTCCCAGGGGCCCCTTGACGACCGTTTCCAAGTGATTGAGGAAACTATTGTCTTTTGAACTCAGGCACATCCTAAACAAAAGCCTCATCAGATTAGATATTAACTTTCCATATGATTGTCAGCTATTGTTTGAAACTCTAGAGTTAAGTATCCAGACGCCTAAACAGCACACGCATAAAATGTTACGAAGCATAAACTATGCTTATCTCATTGTGTATGAAAGCCAAAGTTAAATTCATGAGCGAAGTCCATTTATCAAATCTTATACCACTTATCTGAAAAGACTTGTGGGTAACAGGACATAGGAAATCATAAAGACAATAAATGCCCTACTGCTGTCCTTCATCGTGGCAAGAAGATCTGTCACTCCATTTGGTGTAAGAAGCCACACGGACTCTTGTTTTTTGTGTATTTGTCATGGCTGTTTATGTTGGAGAAACATATTCGGAACTGTAGGCTATTCACAGCAGCATTTTTTATTTCTTTATCTAGAAGATAAGCTTCTAAATCACCAGTACACGTAGCCCAACAAATTATTCATGCCATCTACGCGATAACTTTGGAGGAGAGAATAAAAGTATAGCGTGGGTCTGTGGATCGCATGTGCTTGAAACCTGTAGCTCCAATAAGGCCAATAAGATGCAGTGAAACCTGATTTCTCAAAGGACTGTGCAAACAGCAACTTCCCTGTGTCTATAAAGACTTCATGACCTTTAGATACTCACGATGGCCTTGCAAAAAGGCATTTATCCACCTGCTCACCCTACTGATGAACACTGTATGTGGGGCAAGCAACAAAGAACCTGTTTCGTTCATTTTATTCCCTCGGTTCCTCCCAGGGGCCATCAGTGGATGCGAAGGCAGAAGAATGTTGGTGACACGGTAGGGTTTTTATACCAGTAGGGAGGCTGGGTGAAGATCATTTTCTTATTCAGTTGTAGAGGTGACAGTGAGGGCTGGGCTGTGTAAGCAGAGAAATGCTAGGGACCTCAGATAAAACCTGGTCACACAATGAAGTCGCTCTGGGTGCCAGATGTCTGGCCAGGCCCACACGTCAGCTCACGCCAGCTGGGCACGCACTGCATGCCGTTCAGGCTGCCACTCAAGCCAAGTGGGCCGCCTGGGAACTTCTGTGCTAGAAAGCATCAACCTTCCATTGATTTAGATGCTGAAGTTTATAGTCGAAAAGGTTATGAAAGGTTTTGAGAAGTTTGAAGTTCTCCATCGTTCCACCTTAAGTGGGTAGATACATTCACGCTTTATGACACGGCCCAGTTCATGTGACTACCCTCGAATGCGCTCACACTTCCCACTCCTCGAGAAGCTGGCTTCCCAGCGTGCAGGCAGCCCAGCTGACAGTCCTCTCAAGTAAAAACATCCTCCCAAGAATCACTTACTTGTCCTTGGTGAACCTGACCGAAAACTCTCTCAACAATTTAGCCAATGCCCAGCATACCTTGTAATTCTCAATCCAACTATGCTCGCTCTTGTTCTTGGCTTTTTCCTAACCTTAAAAAAAAAAATTCCCCAAAACGATCTCCGAGAGAGAGTGGCCCCGGCATCATGAAATGGAAAGTCAAAGGTACAACAGTCACTCAGCACCAGAGAGAGAGTAGACCACTTCTGTCGGCCCTCAGCCCACGTCCCTTCGCCTCCATCCACTGCACCTGTGCAATGGCAGCTACTCCAAGCTCAGCCCGACCTCGGGCCCTCGTGCTGTTCCTGCTGCCAAGAGCCTTCCTGCCCTGCCTCCTAGGCTGACAATTCTTTGGCTTGGAGGTTCGGGTGAGGTACCTGTGGCCCCAGACAGAGCGACACACGCTCGCAGAGCACCTGCTCCTTCCTCCCTTATCCACACACTCAGTTCCCATTGATTCCTTATTTAATGTTTGCTAGAGTGGAAGCCCCCGGAGGACTCGCTGCCACCTGCCAACACGGCCACCTACCGACCTACCTACTCGCTACCACCTACCAACAATCAACCTACTCGCTGCCACAGCAGGTGTGCCCCTTACCTCCAGTACACTCGCAGAAACATTAATGAAAAAAGCTTCAAGCAGAGAAAAATATCGGCACGGCTGTCCTCTCCTCCAACAGTAAGAAAGCCAGACAAAACAATGCACCAACACCTAGAAGCACTATACTGCCTGAAAAAGAGAACTTCGCTTGAGCACAGGTGAGGCCCTGGGCCTTGAAGATTCACTAATCCACACTGGAACCTCAACTCATGTCACTAATTAGCTATGTGGCCTTTTGCAAGTCATTTAGCCTCACTGAGATCCAGTATCCTCACCTGCTAAGCACGAACAGTCACACCTATCTCAAAATATTGTCTTGAGGATTAAATGGGTAACTAGGAAGGCATCCGGCCCAGCGGCCAGCAAATAGCTGCTCAATAAACACTGATGTGTTTTTTCTCCCCATACTTAGAATCTAACTTCACTTTGGGAGTAACTATATGGCATTACCAACAAGAAAACAGAAATTCAGAAAAAAAAAATAAGTGTAGAGAAAAGCACAAGAACAGGTACCAGAATAACATTTAAAATCAAAAATCTATCTAAAAGGGCAGCAAAGCTGTAATGCACAAGCAAATGAGGGCTTTGTTAATGTGCCATTTCCATTCGCACGAGGTCTGCTTTTGTGGCTGACTTGAAACCCTCATTGCATAAAGACATGACATGTCGCTCTGCTCTAAAAAAGGTTTGGTGTAGTTATAGTTAGAGCTGGTAAAACAGTGCCAAAAGTCTCTTGGCTCAGAATAAATTCCCACAAGTGTCTTTGAATCTGTTCACTATACGAAGATGGTTTTGCATCAATGGAAAATACGGGCATTGTGTATTCTGCCTTGAGACTTACTCTCAAAATCACTACAGCCATGGTGTAAACATTGCTTTTTCTTCAAACACATCTCGGAGAAGGCAAGCCACCAAGGCACGATTAACACGTGAAACTTAAAACTAGCATTCAAACCCGGACGAAAGTCACGCATTTGACGTCACCACTGGGGTTTCTGGTAGACTCATCAAAGTTAATGTGTCCAGATGAAATTCTTGGTCTTCTCCAACCTACCTCAAAGCCTGTTCTTCCCACAGTCCTCCCTTCTCAGTTGCCAGCAACTTCCGACAGCTCAGGCAAAAAACCCTCATCATCATCCACGCTTCCTCTCTCCATTACACCTCATCTATCCCATCAGCTTTGCCTTTTAAAAAACTATCTGGGATCCGACCACTTTTCCCTGCTCCACTGTCCCCACCCTGGTCCAGTATTAGCATCTCACCAGTATTAGCAATAAATATCCTCCTCCAGTCCGCTCTCAGTACTGCATCCAGAGCGATGGTGTGACAACAGAAGTCAGAGCTCGCTATCACTTCCTCAAACCTACAGTAACGACTCATTTCTCAAGAAGTAAAACGAAAGTTCTCACAATGGCCCACGTGGCTCTGCCCCCACCAGCGCCATCGCACCCCGGGGCCCCCCTCTCCCAGCTCCCTCCGCTCCAGGCCCACCCTTCCCCCTCTGCCTCCAATCTCCTCTCTCAGATATTAAAGTGTCTTTCCTCTTCACCTCCTACGAGTCTGGGCTCAAACACCGCCTCTACAGAGCCCGCCCCGGACTGCCTTTCTACAAACCCAACACCCGCCTGCAATCCCACTCCTGTTTCTACGGTTATTTTTCTCCAGACGGTCGTATTCGAACACCTTAGGTAAGCTACCTATTTTACCTTGCTTGGCGTCTCCGCCTAACTGTCCAGAACACCAGCTCCACGTGTCGTATTTGGTGCTGTATCCCAAGCATCTAGGACCACGTCTGGTACATAGCAGACACTCAACTGAAATCCCACCTCTCGGCTTCTGTTACATCAGCCCCTGAAGCCCTCCGCGGTGGCAGGAAGAACACGCTCTCACCGACCTACCCCCCACCCCCGCCCACCACACTGGTTCACGTTTCCTAGGCTTCCCAATGTTTTTGCAACAGGTAGTGCTTTTTTCTGACCATCAATAATTACGACACGTTTGAACAATTCCACATCCTAAAAGAGAAGTTTATATATGTCAGATAGAGTCAAGAAAAAAATAATACCTTCCCCCAAATAAGACTAGAAGTCAATGACAGAATTGCAGCAATACCCATATGCTTAGCATTTTAATACACCGGGACTCAGGCTGTGCGTGGCCTAAACTGGACACATCTACATTTTTCTAAGGAGAGGTTGAAGAGAGGCTAAGGGAGGGGCAGGAGGCACACCTGTGCAGGGTGGAGGGTTCTGTCAAGGCCCCCAGAGATTAGGCAATAGAAGACCCCTACCAACTCCAGGGCTGACGGGCCAGAGTAAGGACCTGCCACCAGAGTCAGGAAAAGCTCACAGCCATGGGATGCAGAAGGGGGCCTGCCCGGCAGGAGCTAACAGAGAGGAAGAAAAATAGGGCTCAGGCAAGGAGGGGGCGGGGAGGGGAGGGGAGGAGTGCTCTGACCTGTCCTTCTTGTCCTTCCACCTCCTGCCAGTGGCTAAACCAAGCCTGAGGTCAGAGGGCAAGGGAGCCAGGGTGATGCAGCCCCAAAAAGATCTGGGAATCCAGAACGATCTGGAGGGCTGAGTGAAGAACACCCAGCACCCCTGTGAGCCAGTGGGGATCCCGGACCCCTGGCCAGTGCAGGAACGAGCTTAGATAGAGGCCATGAGCTTTCTTAACTTCCCCAGTGCTCTCTGTTGATGTGCTAGGATTTAGAAACCAAGGCTTTGTTAAGAAGTCCTTGAAGAGGAGAAGGGGATGGTTAATAGCTCAGAACCAAGACACAACTGCTGCTGTGTGGTATGGCCAGAGAGCTTCCTTTTTAGGAAATCTGTTTCTGTGAACCTGAAGCTGAATCTGAGTGACTTCCCTAAACCCATGATGGCAGTTCTGAGAACACCGCTCTCTTAAGTTATTAAAAACGCATAGCAAGTGACCAACCACTGTGCAGTTTATAGCAAATATGTACAAAGGTCTAGGAGCCATTAGCATGCACCCCACCACCAGCCACACGAAGGAAGTACTCATTGCCGAGGTGGGGTCACCTGTCCAGAGTGACCAGTGCCCTCATGCCAAAGCCTGTGACGTTTTCTAAAATACGAAAAAATAAGTTTTAGAATTTAATCCAAATTCGAGTTCCAGATTACCCAAAACGAAATGGATCTCTCCCTCATCAGTGCATTTAAATTGATGTAGACCGTGCACTTGTGTAGACTACATCTCTGCCAAGTGAGCTTAAGGAGCTGCTAATTTCTGGATTCAGTTCCATCGATGATTTACTTGGTGGCCTGAGGCAGTTAGTTCCCAATTTCTTAGCAGCTCAGTGTCCCTCTCTCTAAGATAAATACTCAACCAAACACTGCAGGGACTTACTGGGGTGCCTTAGCGAATAGGCCCTTCCTGCCTTGTTTAGGGGCTCCTCTCTGCTGACCTACGTGTGGATTTCGACCAAGGCGGTGATAGAGCAGTGTGGAAAGCACACCTGTGCTACACCTCGCACTGAGGAGCCTTTTGAACGTGGATGCTCTATCCAACCTCGTTGAGCCTCCGTGCCCTTCATCTGTCCAACATGAACACTCAGACAGCATGGCCTCATACGGTTGCTGGGTGATGGATGGGACTGTGTGTGCAAGGCCCTCAGGACACTGCCTGGTTCAGAGCAACCACTGGGAGGCAGGATGCAATCATCGTCACCATCGCAACCTTCGTTATCATTTTTCAAATGTGGTCCGAAGTGGACTTGGTCAAATCACAAAAGTTCTTCGAGCAATCTCTAGAATTATTCCATGCCTTCAAAAATAATTCTTTTTCTTTTTTTTTTAGTCTTGAAAAGTAGGGTTGAAAATAACACCAATGGCTATTATGGCCGCCACTGGAACTTGATTAATAGCTGTTGTAATCACGAGAAAAACCCAAGTTACTGAAAAGCAGGGCCAAACTACACAGACTTGATTAGAACACTAGAAATTCACACCAAGGGAAATCTTGGGAAAAGCGCATTTCATTTGAGACCATTTTCTATGAGAAAAGTATAAATTCATGAAAGCAAAGTAAACCTGTCTGTGAATGGTACTCAAAAAGTAGGTTAAAAAATAAGCAATTTCAATGAACCATCAAATACCCAAAGTGCCTCTTTGAGCTCAGGGATCTAGGTAAAAAGCTTCCTGAAGCTGCTACCCCACACTCGCAGCATTGAAGGAACAGCTCCCCCCACTTCCCCTGCGAGGTCTCCAGATTCTCTGATACCTCCATGCATTCCCCACCCCCCACACAGCTGGCACAGCGCCAGGCATATGGATCTCCCCAGTCATCCCGTTTGCTCTGACAGACAGACGATGGATGGTCTGGCCAATCAGATTGGAGAACCAGGTCCACTCTCCAGGAGACCATTTGATGCACCAGCATCGTGCCAACAACCTTCCTCTGCCTGCTCCCTAAGACCGTCTACTGATATTCACAATTATAAAAACATCTCCTATCTTACTCTCTTTGGTGCAAATAAACCGTTTAAGGCGTTACCTTTCTGATCTATCAGAAATGAGATAGGCTTTTATTCACCCAATCCCTCCCCGTCACTACTCTGTATCCATAGTTTAAATCAAGCTTTTAAACCATTAAAGTTCTTGACAAGAGTGTCTACTTTGCATAAAAATTATATCCATAATGTAGTGCCTATGAGTAGTAGGTGTCCAGTACATATTTATTAAAGGGGAGAAGGAGAAAGGGAAGATAAAACACTTACCCAGGCTCCTGCACTGCTCAGGCTCAAGCGTTAGGAAGCAGAAGAGCAGAGCTACGGTGACAACCCCAGGCCTGGTGCCTTAGCTCATCCTTGCAACAGCCCTATGAGAAGGTGTCTTATTCCCCCATTTTACAGATGCGAAGACCAAGGTACAGGCAGGTTCAACAGCTTCCTGAGTGTTCCCCAGACAGCGAGTTTCAGAACCAAGATATAAAACTAAGACGATATAACCCATAGCTATACTCAAACACTGCCCTGCTGTCTGGACACCCAGATTCATCCAGGGGACTCTTAAGAAAGCCAAGCATTGACGTTTCCATTAATAGATGAGAACATTTAACCCAACTGGTTACATGACCAGTAAGAAATCACACGCCATCTACAGCCAGTGTCTCCACCTGGTCACTGAGAATCCACCTGTTCTCATACATAATTATAATAAGCTATGCTATAGGCTTTCTTTCATCTTTCTAACTTCAACCCAGAATGCCCAGCGAAGAAAACACAATAGCCACATCTGCACAGTACTTTGTGATTTATAGACACAGTTTTATCTATCATACCCTCCCTGTGACACGTATAAGGCAGATAACGTCACCAGCCGTCAATGGCCGGGGCGCTCCCAGTGACAGAGAGGCCCAGAGAGGCCCTGGGCGGCCCGTCGCAGCTCAGAGCACCCGGGGACGCAGGGAGGTGGCACTGGCACTTTTCAGAGACCACAGCTCCTTCCAGCGACAGTGGTTCCAAAGAAAAAAATCTCAAAATGATTATTTTCTCCTCCAGACTGGAGACATAGGACATCTGACATATGTAAAAACAATATTTATTAATTCTCCAGGGGCACAACCATCTGAAGAGAAAATCTCGATGTTTCCCGTTTCTCCCCGTCACGATTGCTTTTAAAAACCTTTGGGCAATGCGAGGAGAAAAGTGTTTGCTTATTGAAATTGTGTTTGCCACCGGGGCACACCAATCTGTTTGCTGAACGTGTCGGGCACGTTGGCTAATACTTTTGTATTTCTCGCCAGAAACACACTGTAGCTCACAAACGGATATGGTAACACTGTTGAAAGATACGACACATGAGTCCTTAGCAAAGCCACTTCCCCCCAAAATTCAAAAGAACACCTCGATCAGCAGACTTCATGGAGAATGGACCTGCAAATCTTACCCATCAGACACAAGACACTGCAATCACCTGGAGAGCTTTTAAAAATACCACTGTTCGGGTTCCACCTGCAGAGATTCTGGTATAATGGTCCTGGGGTGTGGCCTGGACACTGGACTTTTAAAAGCTCTCCTGGTGACTTTGGTGAGCATCCAAGGTCGAGACCACGGGCACAGAAAGTAAGGTACACACCTGCCTGCTCACCGAAAAAGTGACACACAGGCACCAACGACGATGAGCAACTTCCCAATTAAAAATCCTTTGATAACATGGGTTTAAATTTTCAGACACAGTCTGTTCGCTGCAAAATTGAAAAGTCCTGATTATCATTCCCCTGGTCTTCTTAGCATATCTGACCACCTTAACCTGGAAATGCAGATAAATATACGAGCTCATTTTAAAAGTACTAACGTCTATGTAGTACTTTGAGATTCAGAAATATATAAATACTAAGTCACACTGAACCATTACAAGAACTATGAGATAAGTAAGTGTATTCATTTCTTATCGTTGCTGTAACAAATTATTATAAGTTCGGTGGCTTAACACAACATGAATTTATTCTTATTGTTCTAGAGGCGAGATGTTCAAAATTAGTCCTCTTGGGCTAAAGTCAAGGTGTGGGCACAGCTGGTTCCTTCTGCAGGCTCGGAGGGGAGAATCCGTTTCCTTGCCTTGTTCAGCTTCTAGAAGCCGCCTGCATTCCTTGACTCGCGGCCCCTTCCTCTTACTCCTCTGCTGCCTCCCCCTTATAAGGAAGGACCCTTGGGATTACATCGGACCCACCCAGATACTCCAGGATCATCTTCCTATTTCCAGATCCTGAATCACGAGTCTGCAAAGTTCCTTCTGCCATGTCAGGTAACACTGTCAGGTTCCAAGGACTGGGACAAGGACATCTTTGGGGCCATTATTCAGCCTACCACCGAGTAAGCAAACATTCCCACCAACCATTATACCCTTTCCCCTGCACATCATCCTTATTATTCGATGGAAAATGAGGCTCAGGGCTGCACGACTTGACCAGGTCTCATGTGTCCATCTGACCAAGTCCCATGTCTCGGGCAGGGCTGAATTTAAACCTAATCTTATAACCCCCAGTCCCACTTTCTTTCTGGCACTCCTGTGGCCTCCCCGCGATGAGGTGATGTTTGCAATACTCTTTTCTTTTTCAAAGCTTTCAACATGCTTAACGAGAACTGTTTTCCCTTTGCCCACACACGCCACGTGGCAACCTCTAGTGAGTGCCACAGGCCGCCACTGGTGTAACCTGTCTCACACCAGACCCCCTCCCCACCGTCCAGAAGGACCAGCAAGCCCCCTGAGGCGGTAATTCATTAGACAGATTCCAATGCCACAGCTCTCTGAGAGATGACTCACGCGAGAAAGTCCAAGCGGGTGGGAAAAAGCAAGCCCTCAGTTATGAGAGCGAAACCACCTTAACTTGCTAAGGCATACGTACGCACAGAAACCGTCTCCAGGACAACCTGTAATAGGCGATGTCCATATCCTCCATGTTGGAAACGACCTGTTCAGAAGTACATAGGCAATCGTCCTCTCGGTCATTTTCCATAGTTCTTTCTTTTCTCTCTTCCTCTCAACAGACACAGGTGTCAAGAGGGCTGAGGGCTGGTAATTAGAGTCTCAGTGATCTTCTGGAATGTGGCATATTCTGGCCGGGGCGATCGGGGAAGCAGGGGAGGGGGTGAAGGCCTTCTACATGAAGGGAATTCTAATACGACAGTCACACTGTCACTGCTGCCTTGGACTCTCACACGCCTCCGCTCTCTCTGGTATACCACGTCGGGGAGAGAGGATCCCGGTGCTGAATCACAGCCGCTTTCACAACAAGAGAAAATAAACAAGCCCGCAAGATCTCGCCGCCAAGCTCAGACCTGGCCCGAGTCTGGTTCCGTCTGCCGTGAGAAGGGTGGGGAGGGAAGAGAAAAATCAATGGCTCATCAGAACGCAACTGGTGCGATCCCAGCAACTCATCCTTGAGGCGCCGTCCTCAAGACGATGTAAGAACGGCAAACCGGGCTCTTGAAGGTCAGGCGGAAGAATTCAGACAACCAGAATGCTAGGAGGAGCGACAGTGCCGGAACCGACGCTGTGGCTCGTGCCCACGCCACGTCCACGCTCGCAAGCTGTCATCTTACGAAAGGATAACCAACACGTGGAATGGTGCTAAGGGGCGGCGAGATTCTGTGACATCTAAACGTCCGTTTGGGTCACTAATTCAGAAAAGCATTTGGTCACGCTTTTCAACAAGGGGTAACATCATAAGGGAATTTTGGTTGACCAGGAGTCAGCCATAAACATGTAATAAGATCTGGAGGTTCTAGTCCGTATGATTCTTTGTTTTGGTAATACCACAACCCCCAAAACAGCCTGGCTAAACCAAACACCTGCTCTGTCCTCTTTACTCCGTATTTAAATATGGACACTCGATACTTCCCTGCATCCAGGCAGCAGAAGGGCCCCAAGTTCCTGTCCTGGCTCTGACTTAACTCACGGCACAACCTGAACCCGTCTCTCAACGGCTCTGGGTCTCAGCTCTCATGAGTAAAGTGAGAGGGCTGGACAAGAAGGCCTCTGAGAACTCCTCCACTTCTGACTCCAGAAGCTTCCAGAAGGTCCATGAACAAAATGTACTGGCTGACTTCAGTCTGAAAATAGATTCGAATTGAGTCGGTGAGTTAAGTGAAGACAATGCAGCTGATGTTCGAGACTCTCCAACACGTAAAAGCTGGAGAACCCACGTAAGGCGGAGAAGGACACGGTGACATATACAACAGGTATATCTCCTGGGAAAGCCACAGAGCCTGGGGATCCCAAGAGTTTGTTTCACAGACCCCTGAAGACACATATAGTTATCTAAAGGAGGGTCTTGCACCTTCATGTCGCCTCCAGCACTCAGAGCTCCCCAGGTCAAGGCACAGAAGGGATGGGAAGGGTGGGGGTCATCCTTGGGGTGCAGATTCCCTACAAAGCATCATCGCCGGGGCCCTCTGGCCACCAAGAGTTCATCACTGTGATCCAGAAGTGGCTCTCCACTGGAGCTGGACACTGACTATCTTAAGGGGTGTGCTACTAGGGGTGCAAGGAGGGTGATGCTGCCGCCTTTGTCCTCCTGGGGGGTCCACAGAATGAGCCACAGAAGAAGAAAAGTAGGTTCGCAGAGCTGTCGAACTCTCTCGGGACTCAGATCCCTGAACAGCTCGTTCTGTGAAACAAATGTGCTCGCTTAAGTGGGAGCCCAGAAAAAAAAGTGACAGGAAAATTGAGGACTTGCTATAAAACTCATCTCCAAAAAGCCGCAATTATCACAATAGTGTCACCTAAGCGTTATTTACAAACGTCCTTCTGCATAATTCCTCCTCTTTGAGTGGCCCTCATCTAAGCTATAGTGCTATTGCTCAGGATAACATTTTAAAACAGGTAATAAAACAAGGAAAACACCAGCATTTCTCAATCAAAACTCTGAGGTGAATATAAATAGATGCAGGGGAACGAACAGGGATAAAAAGAGAATCTGACTTTTTACCTTTGTGCCGATACTTCCTATGTATCGGTTGTATAATAGATCAGTTTTCAAACACTATTGTGTATGTGATTCATCGCATATTGTGTATATTATTCATCGCATAACCCCCAACACTGTAAGAGGAAGAAAGTGTAGAAATGTTTGTTTTGCAGACGAGAAAACTTGAGACGTTAAGGAAGTTAAATAATTCATCCAGCGTCCAGTCCCAACAACAACAACAAAACACACGGGTCACCAAATTCCTTACTGCAACGCCTGAGACACTGTGTCCCTGCAGTTTTATTTTCATGGTGAAGCTAAATTAAAAGAATCTGTATGTCAAAAGCTGTTACCTCGTTTGGCTGGGCCTTGCTTTTGAATGCACAGGGCCTCAGAAGACTCTGGTTTGAATCCTGGCAAAAAGCAGCAAAGTTTTAACAGCCACATAAACGGAGTTTTCTCTACGAGCAGAGACAGGCGAGACAATGCTCCCCCCGAGGTGGTCACTGTGATTTTAGTTCCCTTCCTCATGAGCACGGCTCATGGTTCACGGCCACGTTCTCATCATACAGGGGCACGAACGTCGCAAACCACCCCACACTTCACGTCCGCGTCTTCCAGGCCCTGGCCCGAGATCAAAACTATGACTGTACCTTTGCTCGGTCCAGTTGCGGGCGGTACCATATCACAAATCACGTGTCAGCCCCAGCCCTGTGAATCAACAGTCATTTAAAGTACATTTGTCGTGGAAGTGGATAAACATCGACATTCGATAGTCTTTTCCGAAATAACGCATTTGCCCTGTGATTATAAATAATCAGATTAAGTAAGACAGCAGCAGCAGCAGCAGAAATAATTCTAGTCTGTACCAAGGTGGTACATATGAGTTCAGATCTTGGGATCTTCTCTCTGTCGCTAAATCTATTGAAATAGATAAAGCAGGGCTAAGACCCTATAACAAGGCCAGGCAGGATGACTGTTCTGTCCCAGGCATGGTGTGTCCCAACCGGAGATCAGGCTGCCCCGGCCCTGATTTCTCCCTACTGCAATCCCTTCCCCCACACCCAGGTTCTAGGACCAGCCCAAACCTTAATGGGGACATCCAGGCAGTTTGGGTGCAACCCACTGGGACCCCACCCAAGTCCCCTTGACTGCCAGCTCTGCTGCGACTTCCTGCCCAGGGCTCCTCTACCTTCATCTGAGTCTTTTCTGAGTTTCATCTGAAGCTCACCGGACTCCTGGTTGCCCCTCCCACCCCTGCCAACCCTACAACCCTGCACCCCGAACCGGGAGCCCGCCCCTGCAATATAGCCACCTCTGGAAATAGTCCCCAGTTCCATCTCCTTCAACATCCTATTGCAATCCGTCACTCCAAGGGGACACGTGAGGTCCCCAGCCCTTCTGCAGCTCCTCCACTTAGGTGGACACATCCACCGAGGGCCCCCACCAGGCAAGGCCATGGCATGCCTTCTGGGCTCAGCCAGGCCCTGAGAATAAGACCAGCACCCCTCAACCGGCCCTCTGCATGTCAGACCTCGTTCTTCCTGAAATGCCTCGGTCCAAGCCGGTCTGTCAGCTTTCACTATTTACTCGTGAGGAGAGAAAGTGAGGGGCTCTCCTCATCCTCACCCCCGTTTACTTGAGGTCCGCCAGCGGCTCGCGTACAGCAGCCTATGAATCGCCTTGAGGACGTCATGATACAGCATATTTCACTTTTTTCACACAGAGATGAGAAACTTGGGACCCTTTTTAATAAGAAATGTGCTTAAGTTTAGTGGGCAAGACTGGGGCGAAACCGAGGCGAAGCTCGAAGTCTCCGGGCTCCCTTCTTACCGCCGTGTGGGGACAGCCCGTGTTTCCTGCGCTCGGGGTGACGTCAAGGGCTGAGCGCAGGAGGACGAAGGAGCAGCTTCTAACCCCCGCGGGCCGATCAGGCGCCCCTCGGCCAGGACCCCGTATTACGAACCATCGTAGCCGAGTGCTGGGCTCTGCGGTCACCGCCACCTGCAGGTGCCACTCAGAAGCCACCTCGCAGAATGGGACATATGCGTTTGCTCCAATTCCCACCTCGGTCCTTCTCATGAAACCTATCGTTTCCAATGTAGCTGGAAGGACTCTTGTTCTTGCCGGCGGTCCCCTCGAAGCTTCGCGGGGCCAGGCTCGGCTGGCTTCCACGAAACCCGCGGCAGAGCGTCACTGCGCTGTTCTGGGCTGACTCAGGCTCTGAGCTGCTGCGTCCCAAGGGTGCACGATGCTCTCACGGACCGTGTTCCCAGGGGCTCACGACACAGCCATCAGAGGCATGGGGGCACGGCGGCCCGCTCTGGGAGGAGCCGGGGCGGCCTACGCTGCCCCCCGAAAATGCACTTGAAGCTGCAATAGGAGCGAATGTCAAACCACCCACGTGTGGGAAGGGTTGGGGGTGGGGGGAGTGAGGGTGACAGGCTGAATGATGTCTCCCAAAAAGGTATGTTTTGAGGTATGTTCTGAGGTGTAGCCCCAATATCTCAGAATACCGCCTTGTGGGGAGCAGGGTTGTCGCATGTGTAGTTAAGATGAGGTCACCCTGGATTAACCCAACATGACGTGCATCCTTAGGAAGAAGAGAAGTGGCAGGTGAGGAGAGAAGGCTATGTGATGACAGGCAGAGATCAGAGTGACACACGCCTACAAGCCTCCAGAATGGTAAGAGGGTACAATCCCGTTGTCTGCAGCCACCCCGTCGGTGCTACTTTGTCAGAGCAGCCCCAGGAAATTAACACGAGGGAAAACGAACAGCCGAGGAATCGTAAAAACCTCTTGATTTAGAAGCAGCCCTGAACAGGCGACAGAAAATGCCTGTCTGTGCCAAGGGGCCCCTGTCACAGCCTGGCCGCCCGCCTGGCTGGCCCAGAGCAAGAAAGACGAGTCCCTCGGAGGGAACGTCCTTCCCCTGAGAAGCCAGACTACCTAATTCAGGAAGGGTGGGAACTGAAGCTTCTTTCCTCCCAGTTTACAAACACAATCCTTCCTTCCCCTCCCCGCCCCCTAGTTCCTCTGCCTCACAGGCTTGTAGAAAAGGATCAGGGGTTTTCATACCTATGACCTCACTTCATCCTCCTTAACCATTTACAGAGCAGGGAAGGAGGGGTGGGCAACCGTCCTTCCCGCTCTACACATGAGGAAACTGAGGCACAGATCAGCTCAGGGGCTGCCCACTTGTGAGATGACCATCCTGAGAAGAACTTCTGTTGACAAAGTAAAAGGCTTTCAAAAAACGCGTGGGATGACACTGCTGTGGACACAAGCTGCCGGTTCTCTGGCCAGCTTCCTACACTGAAGGGTCTCCAAGGGAAAGAACCGAACACGCTCTCCAGGCCTGACAGGTGAGGAAGTTTCTGGCCTTGGCGTTCTATCCTGCTCGATGCTTGTGAATCATCGCATACTCCTATTTAACCACCCGGTCCCCTTCCACACTCGTCACCCTACAAAGGCACACCCTCCTGAAGCTGGAATTCAGAGAGCGTTTGTTTGAGAGGCTGGAGTGCCCAGACTTATGTCCGACAACCTCTGAGGGCTGAAGGAAGCCTTCCCACAGCAACATCCGGTAAGGGGAAAGGAGGCAGGGACGGGAGTGGGTGGCAGGTGCCTCAGGAAAGGATAAGATTGAAAGGCTTAAGATTGAAAAGCACTGCCGATAAGAACCGTGGGTGGAGCGCTCTCTCTAATCAGCTGCCTTTTACATATACTTTAATCTTTCTTCTCTGGGAAACACCCTGTCACTGGTCACCAAGAAAACTCGACTTCATTATTCACGCTCCCAAACTTGCAGCCAAGATGTTGGCACATACCCACCCCCCAATACCCACCACCAGCGACTCTGGGAAGTGACATCCAGAAATGGCATTTCACACTTTGCCAGCTTGGAAATATTAAACACCACTGAAAAAAAAAAATGAAGGTTTCTTGTTCAGATTTAAATGTCTCCTGACTTCAAAGCGAATTAATAGTTCTCTGGGTTTCATAATGTTTAATTCATTAACGATAACGGCAGCTCAAAAATTTGAAAGGAAATTGCTTCCAGGATAAAATTAAATGCGAAACTCTAGTGATTCATGGCTGTTCCTATCTAAATTACTAATCCATGTGACAAGCTGGTTGGCCACACAAAAAAAGCAATACTATTTCCTCCCGTGGCCTTTTTAAACGTTGCTGAATTGTTTTTGCAAACTGACTAAACCCAAGTCCTAGATAATCCCCAGCTAGCAGCCTCCAGTCCGAGGTGGAATTTAGTGCTTAGAATCCCTCTCGCCTCAAAAAGGTTCATCATGAACTAATAATACTTTTATGCCTCAGAAAAGAGTTTTCTCAACATTAGAGTTGAGACATATAGTCGAATCGATTTCCCAGGAAATTCATTTTAAATTGAAGGCAAATGTCCCTTCAGTATCCATCTACACGTTCTCAAAGAAACCAGCATAAAATTCTATAAAGATGGCCATTTCCTTTTAGTTTACAAGGAAGACTAGCCGGCTGAGGTTCAATGTCGTATCTCTCCCTTAGAACAAGTGGGCCCTGGAGTAACCACGCTGTTCAAAAGACGAGACGATATAACGCTTCTGAAGCTTCATCATGCCCTGCTGATTCTGCCTCATAAAATTTCTCTTAGGTCTACTGCTAATGAAGACGCAGGCAGGGCCCATGGACCCGCTACCTCCAAAGCTCAGGACCAGCATCCCACAGGACACACCTCACCAGCAACTGCAACCTTGCAAACCAGGTCCCTTGTCTCCAGCCCCTCCTCCTCACTCCCACCATCCTGTGAACTGCCCCTACATGGCAAGTCGGATCCCAGCCGGCCCTCAGGGTTGCTGCCCTATGCCAGGGCTTTTACACGTGGCGACCCCTTTATCCTTGGGATAACGTAAGGAAAGCATCCCCATGGCCCCCATATTGCAGATCAAGAGATGGCAGCAAAGACGTTTATTTAAAACACACTTACAGAGTTGACTGGCAGAGCCCAGATTCTCACAAACGCTTTCTGCCCAATTTCCCACGCCTCGACCATCTGACGATGCCACACTACAGCTTCAGACATCCCACTCGCTCCCCATCACCGACAGAGTAGGGTCCACGGGCCCACCAGGGTCTATGGGTCCTTTCCCATGACCTACCCATGTCCCCACAGCTTAGCAGGGCCGTGGTGAGATAACCCATAACCTTTGGAACTCGTGACTGCTCCGGGAAATCAGCAGGACCACTTCAAAAAGCGAGAAAGAAAACAAACAGCAGCCCGAGGGGGGCTTGTCCCGAAGTCGGGTCCCTTGGGAGTGGGGATGAGCAGATGGAAAGAATTTATGTGCACTTTTTAAAAGCTCTGCCTGTTGGGGAATTTTTTACCCACCAAGCAGGAGGGAGAGAGCACCTAGATATCTTCTCGTTAGCTAACGGGTTTATGAAGAGAGGCTGCGAGGGTTTAAAACTGGCACGCGCCAACCCTCGGAGTAGGAACTTTAGAGTGACCTGTGCATTATAAAAAATGACCATCTGAATGCACAAGTCAGACTGGTTTTCATTGGTGTTTCCTGGCAGCAAGATGGAGAGCAAAGAGATATTTGAAAGAAGTTTTTTTCTTTTTTAATTGTAAGGAGAGCTGTACTCACTCCCTGTGGCTCTTCTGTCGACCCTCCCACGAGGTGACCTGAGGCAAACCAGGCTAGACCCCCCCCCCCCGCCACGGC
Organism: Macroglossus sobrinus; assembly: GCA_004027375.1. Classification (NCBI taxonomy): domain Eukaryota; kingdom Metazoa; phylum Chordata; class Mammalia; order Chiroptera; family Pteropodidae; genus Macroglossus; species Macroglossus sobrinus. Next base: position 123,805 of record PVKZ01002930.1, read on the forward strand.
CCCCGTCTCACCATCCGGGCATCCACTCCTGACCGTGAACTCAGCATCAGATGAATCCTGAAACCAACAGCAGTGCAGCACGGAAAGCGACGATAGCAACTCTAACGCGTGGCAATCATCTAAAATGTAAAATAATGCTCCTAAATCCCGTAAAATCATTACAAAGACCCAGTGCACGCAAATGATGAGGAACCTTGCAGTAAAATTACACAAAACGCACCAGAAAATACAGCTCTACTGTTATGTAAATTTAACCTTAAACGAATAGGCTATAGCTAAAACACTCTATTAAATCAATTTTGCTCACCTTCTCAGCATTTAATAAGGGTGGCTGGATGCCCACGAGCCTTGTCCACAAAACCTCCCGAGGAGAGTCACCGAGGAGAGGGGTGGCTCTCCTAACTCTCCCCGATCCCTTTCCTTGCAGCCGGGCTCAGAACGAGCTGCCGAGAACTACAGAGGCTGGCCTTCAAGTGTTGGACATATCTGTGTTATGCTCAGGGGTGTTTCTCCCAGAGAAAAACGTTTAAAAACTATTTTCCAACATTTCTTTTTTTTTCTCCCAGTTTATTCAATGTCTCAAGAGCAGCCACACCTGCTCAGTGTCAGCTCAGAGACCCCAGGACAGAGGAACTCTAGCCAGCAACCCTTAGCTGAACCTGCAGGGTTCTCGCTGCACGGGGCACCCAGAAGGGCCACTTCAAGTCACGAGGAGCAGGACAAGCTTTAGAAGCAACTTCAGAGTTGTTCCCTAAATGACGGGGAAGCATAGAGCAGTGTGTCGCCTTATAGTTATGTGAGGGGACAACGCAGAGAAGAGTCAGGGGCAGGCACCACCAAGGTACCTCTGTGAAAAGGTCGACGACACAGAATTCCTCACACGTGTACCTTAAAATTGGATCGATAAACCATCACCTACCCTGGAGACTCTAAGGCTCCCCACTCTGATGATTAAAGAGAAGAACTGAAAAGTATTCATCGTTTGTAAGAGCACAGGTCTTTCATACGCATCTGAGGTTCTCAGAAAAGATTTTTAGAACGTTCTAACGGCTTACAGGCAATCTTGTTTGTTTTATGAGGATCCTGAGTTCTCCGTTTCTTTGTAAGCAGGACTAGCTAAAGTAACTCCCCATTTCAGATATCATAGAATTCTAATCAGTGAAATCCATAGAAATGGGAAATCTCTTTCCTCAAACTTCAACTAACTCTATAAGCAACAGTGACAGAAAGACAAAAATGAGGAAGTTTATATGAGTCGATACACAATGATCAGAACACTAAGAGAGTAGTCGCCGTGTCATTAGGATTCGCCATAAGCATCTGTATTTTCGGATGTAGACTTAAATGCTGAGCTTGCTCACTCTGGATTCATCCAGGATGGAAAAGCCACATGCTTCTACTGACTCAGGTTAAGCATCGCCGTATTCTCTTGTCAAATCATATCCTTCCATTTCTCCCAAACCTCACCCTCTCTTGAAAAAGAACTTGAAAATGTGGAAATGTTATTTTACCGGACCCACATTTAACATCGATACCCCGTTGCCCAGATTACAAAGGGCCTGGAGTGAGTGGGGGGTGTGGAAAGCACACAGGAAGCTGGTCGAATTTGCTGGTTAAATATTTCATTTCAGGCATGGCGTGGCCTGTGCACTCTGAACAGGCTCTACTGAACGGAGCATCTGAGGATGGAATTTGTTATCGCAAATACACACGAGCATGGGATTCAAAAGAATCGTCATGTCATCGTACCGTTCATCTCCTTGTCTCTCATAGTTTTTTTTGGTGCTCACTGATCTAGTCTGCTCTGGCTTCCTTCTACCCAAGAAAGAAAGGGCAGAGGCCACGCCTTCCTTTCCGGTCCAGTGCGGTGTTTGCGTCTTGGCCAAGGACAACTCTGAACCCTGCTGCTCCCTTTAGGTTTTGCTTCAAGACATCGCTGTTCTCTCTCTCCTGTTCTTAAAGGATGCAGGAAGAAGAAGGCTTCTTTTAAGATTAACCAAGAGAAAAAAAAAAAAAGGATCAAAGTCTTATTTTCCTACCAGGGTTTTTGTAGACCTCATTTCTTTGGATCTAAGGAAAAGTGAAGCCAAGATAGAAGCCGGCTCCATCCCAGGTAAATGGTCCCGTTTACGCCGAGCGCCCACCGTCTTCCTGCGTCCATGCCTCCTGCCCGTTTTTGATGTTCGCCTTAATCTTCCCGCCACTCATTCCCCGAGTCTCAGCAGAGCCCAGAGAATGTTACCACCTGTGCTCTCTGCTGTCACATTCCCTCCATCAGATCTGCCCCCTGACACACACCTGGCTGCCCAGAGGAGATGGTCGACGCGGGAATCAAATGATTCGCTAGCTCTACGGATGTGGACGTGCTGCCCTTCACAAGGTCACTCCCATTGCCGCAAAGGACTCGTGGACAGAACACCCAGCAGGAGAAGAGAAAGGAGGTCATTTATGCGGCACTGTCTGTATACCAGCTTCCTACCTCGGACACATCATCTAATTCCTCTGGGCCTGCCTCTGGTTCCCACCTCAGATTATCTTTCTGAGAAGTAAGGGAGCTAACAAATACATAGGGCTTAAAGCAGCACTTGGCACCTTGCAAGGGCTCCACGCACAACGGTTGGTTATCACTATCGTCCTTCACCGTGACCCCCTGAGATAGGTGCTGCCAGTCTCATTCTAAATGAAGCCGTTCGCTCAGGAGTGATTCGCTCAGGATCCCAAGGCTGAGAAATAAGGAGCAGAGTAGGGACACAGCCCTCAGGTGACCAAGTGACCACAGTTATGCTGTTTTCGCCACAGCACAAGGAATGAATCTCTAATGGCAAAACCTTGGACACCGCAGGCCCGCGGGGTGAGATCGCATCGCAGGGGTCGGGTGGCTTGCTGGTGGCATACCACCAGGAGGACGACAGGCTGGGGTGGGCACACAGTGATTCCTGGAGCATGACCAGGTTGAAAAGACTGAGTTCTATCCACCTCTGACCGCAGAGATCTTGGAATATCAACTCGCCTCACTTGGTCTCAGTTTTCCTGACTGTACAATGGACCACTTTACTCAGGACATGGTAAGCCCCTAACACCTAGAATACTCGTGGCAAAGCTACAACCTCTCACGAGGGAGACTCCAGAAAGGGATGGTGGCAGACCTGATGACATCACGTCACTTCCAACATTAGACACGGAGGCTTTGTTTTGTAAAGCAAGCTAGAGATGAGCGAACGTTTATTTTTTTTAATTTATTACCAGAGCCAAAAATATTGCTAATGACCTCATCTGGTTAAAAAAACAAAAAAACAAAAAAACAAAAAAACAAAAAGAACAACTCTGAATTCACTCTGGGCTGTCTAATTTTTAATCTCCGAAATATTCCTGAAAACTCAGTTGTTTCTATTATATATTACAACCCCATAATTGAGCCTCTTTCCTCTCTGGCTTGCCCTACATTTGAAAAGCATTTGCTGACTTCCCTCAAAATAGCCTCATTAGTCTACACTCGCACAATTATGTCATGGATATAATCACTACCATCAAGATTTCAACAGCTATTTGTTGCACCATAATTTCCAGAAGAATTTCTGGTGTGGAAACAACATAGCCACAATAAAATAATTAATTACAGCTCTGTTATGACTAGAGCACAGAGTGGCTAAAATTAAAACTAATGTTTTTAGTATTTCATTTTTTAATATCATGTTCATCCTTGTAGCCAGAAATTAATTACTACAAAGACACTTGTTAGTATATATTGTTTCTGAAAAGAGCTTCTTTTTTTTTTTTTTTTTTTTTTTTGGTACTTTCAATAACTACTTCCAAAAAGTTTGAAAGCCCACCGTACTGTAATGGACTGGCATACCAACGCTACCATCCATCAGAGTAGGGGTACCCAGCCTGGTTTTGCCACCTGGCAGCATAACCCTGAGCAAGCTCTTAATTGTCTCTGTGCCTCAGTTTGGTCATCCAACAAATTGGAGAGAAACACAGAATTTACTCCTAAATTATTCTGAGAATTAAATTGGGTGACTTATGTAGAGCTTCGCAAAATGCTTTGGATTTAGTTATTGCCAAGTACACAGTGGCAATTCTCTCTTTATCTTATAAACTCAATTTGAAGGTATTCGATATTTAAAATTGTACAATCTCATATTTAAAAATGGGCAGGCCACATATCTTAAAGTGGCTCCCATCACCATTCGCTTCTTTTTCTGCCAACGTACTAAAGTGCGATGATTCAAAAGCCAGTTATGAACATCCGTCTACCTAACTCATTCTCTGAAAGAATAAGAGTTCTTTCGCCATTACCCAGAGAAAGCAGACTTGTTCTCTGAGAAAACGGAACAGGCCAAAGCGTAGGATAGCAGATGCTAACTAATCAGTACTAATTACGAGTTTTTTTTTTTTTTTGAGGCCGACGAAACTGAGATTGAATTAGTAAACAAATCTCATGACAGGAAAACGAAAGCCACCGCACTCCCAAAGTAGTCTCCTGGTCTACCTTAACAAGCCTAGCTTCATCCTGTTTATTCACGACCGTTCCCCGCACCGAGTGAATTTGGTCTGATTAATTTCAGAAATACAAAACCTAATTTTAGGCTTCTACTAGTGTTTTACCCATTTGGGCTCCGCCTGTAATTTGGTTCCTGAAAACCCACCCGCAACATCATACGTGAACCCAAAGGCAAAACCCAATTTGCCCCAATACAATCTCGTCGCTGCCAGTCTCACTGGGCATGAACTGCCCAAAGAAAATAATTGAGACGGTCGATATGTCTTCTGAATAGAAGACAAATACAAACTAAGCCAATGGCGGTAACCGACATACTATACTTCCGATTACAAGTATAAGATTCCACTACCAAGATGCTGTACCTGCAAAGAGAAGAGAAAACTCCCCAATGATAGTACTTAACCACTGAGCAGCATGAAGATACCATAATTGAACTCGCATGGGGAGTTATAATAAAAAGCATAAGATCACTGATGTCTTTAAAGAGATTAAAAACTAGTTAGTCATAGGATAACAGTTCATGACAACATTTGCCAGCAAAAAAAATAATAAGTGGGGGACCTGGGATAAGAAGACACATCAGGCGGGCACAGGCCTCGAAGAACCCACATCTCTCATGGGTCAGCAGCTGGCCATCCCTGGGATCTACACCGAGATCTGCGAGATGCAGGATGCAGCAAAGGTCACCTTCAGCTGCAATAGTCCAGGATTCAGAGGTGGGATGCAAGTGGGGGACTAAAGGAAGAGTTAGGGTTTGATGAGAAGCATAGAGGAAGAACGTGAATGAGGCATCCCAGAGGCGGTGGATGGGGAGGGCAGGCCGGTCCCCAGCGTGGCTAGGGGCCGATGAGTTAGCGGCCAGCTCAGGTGAGCAGAGGGCCTTCCGACCGGACTCCCGGTATTCCGGGCAGGGTCCCATACTGAACACTCCTCATGCGCCGTCTGTAACGCATTTTAAATATTTTAAATCTAGGAGAAATCATAACCGATTGGGGGATAATAAATGTAATTAAGCTACGCCATAACATGAAGTCACATCTCACCGTTAGCTTTCCATACACGCAGGTGGCCTCTGCTCCAGAAAACAGACTTTTTTCACTATTGCTCCCACCTTTTGGGCGCATGTCCGTTCACGGCCCACTGTCTAGCGGCGCTCAACCCCACATGACGACATGCGTCCACCTCGGACTCATAATGACTCATCTGGATGTGGATTACTCTCAAAGGCACAACTCCGACTTCTCTACTAAATATCATCTCCAAAGCAAACTCTTGATTCCTCCCAAATCTGGTCTTTCTGTGCAATTTCATACTTGTCACACCACTATGAACCCAGTACCTCGGATTTGAAAATCCACTTACCTCACCTCCCATGCAATCCGTCTCCAAAATCCCACTAATGTTGTCTTTGAAATGCTTCCCGCACACATGCCTCCTTCCCATTCCCGTTGCCCTCCCCTGGGGCTCAGGTCTTTGCTCTGTCTTCTCTGGACCTCGACTGGTCTCCCCACCTTTGTCTTTTCCTGCTCCAGTTCACATCAAGGGCTGTCAGCTTAAGCTTCTGAAAGCACAGCTTCATACCCATATCCTTCCCGACCCCCAAACCATCGATGGCTTCCTGCCAAAAAAAAACCCCCATGTCTCCATTCCCACCAACCTTTCCAATCTTTTCGCCACTAGTCTGGCTCACAGCTCCATGCCCCAGTCATTACTGGCTGTCACGAAGACAGCTACAGCTGCTGGAATGCCACTCTACCCGCTCACCTGTCCAGGTTACTGCCCACCCTTCGAGGGCTCCATCAAACCCTCTTCTCCTGTGAAGCCATCCCAAAACCTCTAGCCAGAAGTCAACTTTCCCTCTCTGAACTCATCCAATACCACCTAGCACTCGAGTTCCTTGTGTACACATGTCCCTGTTCCTACAGATGTAGCCTCCTGAAGGACTGTCTCTTTATGAAAATGATCAAACCAGCATTCTACATTAGTACTTTCTTACAAAGAAGGACTGTGCAAAGAGTTACAAAAGGTACAAGAGCTAAATTGGGAAATTATGTTCAACTCACATAAAAAAAAAAGCAAAAATCTCAACTCTTTTCAATCATCACATACAGGTGTTAGCTGAAGTCATGAAAATACAGGGCATCTCAGAGAAACTGAGTCTCTGTAACAGAATAAAAAATCTGAGGTAGCACACCACAGCAGTGCATAGCACAAACTCTGGAGCCATTCAGAGCTGGGTTCTAATCCCAGCTCTGACATTTACTCACTCTGTGACACTGGTCAAGTCAGTTAGCCTCTCTGTGCTTAAAGTTATTATAAATATATTTAAATAGAGATATTAATAATATCTTCCCCCATAAAACTGTGAGAATTATGTATATGTTGTATGCAAAGCTCTCAGAGCCTGGAACAGAATTAGTGCCCTCGTGTTAGCTAGTTTCATCATCATTGTGAAAATATCTTATATGAGGAAAGAAAACACAAGGATCAGATATTTGGTCGTTAAGATACCAAGCAGGATTTTTACTAGAAAGAGAGCCTTTACCCTCCTTAAAATCGTCAAGCAGGATTTGCTCTATTTTCTGACAGGGATCCTTTGACTGATTGACAGGTGAGGTCAAGTTCATGGGGCTGGCTCTGTGTACAGTGGATCCAGTGCCGTACAAATGGAGCAAGCTCCAAGACGACGGACTCAAACACAATGCCTTCAGCCCCTGAAGGGATCACTAACAAATAGCCATGGTTTCCCACAAACAACCCTCCTGCTGTCTTCCAGACGGGAGCCAAATGAAACCTGTCAACCTACGTATTTTTGTCAGTGGCTCTGCACAGACACATCACAAATACAATTAATTGTTGTAAAAGAATTCTTGAACTGTGTTCTGAATTTAGTTTGATAAGCAAGGTTTTGAGTTCAGCTTTTTAAAGGACACTAATCCACAGCACTCGGCTGCACTAAGCATATATGAGTCCATTTCAAAGCCCATCGCATCAGACAGTGATTTACTTATTAACCGTGTGGGGAACAGCTGTGCCTGTAGGGTATCAACATCTGTCATTTTCCCCTAAAACTGCTAGATTGCGTTAAACATAAATTGCCACAAATATCTCAACTTGAACTTGTGTTGCAGACCATAGTCATACACAGTAAAATGAAAACGGCTAGGACACTTGATGTTTTATTACTTTTTACTAAAATCATTTACAGCTCAAAGCTGTTCATTATTCATATGTCAGAATAATTAGAATGGCATTATAACCAATCCACATTTATCATCATCTTATTTTCTGATAAAACATAGAAATTATAAGAATTATGGCAAAAAGACTGATGGTACACAAGAACAAACAAAAAAAATAAATTGTCTCTTTTTCCAAGGTTGGAATCTGTTTTAACTCAATACTCAGAATACTGACATGGTCACTTCAGCAATGTCTCTTCATTCCAAGTGTGAGTGAAAGTTAGGCAAGGTAGACTGATGCCAAAACAAACACCCCCAAAATCTCATTGGCCTAACAAAATAATGGCTTAATCTCTTCTTCACACTGCATTCCGGTATAGTGTGGTAAGGGATGTTCTGTTCCACAGTCATTCAGGACCCAGGCTCTTTCCATCTTGTTGCTCCCTCTTACCCTAGGGCTTCAGTTTTCCGCTGCTCCCCTGCAGCTGGCCAACAGACCAGAAAAGAGAATGAATGTGAAAACAGCACCCCACTTTTAACTGCCTTTCATATCCACACATATCCCATTGGTGAGAACTAGTCCCATGGTCCCACCTAGATGCACAAAGCAGTCTAGTACAACTGGGGGTGATTTTGAGTGCTAGGGACATGTGGCAATGTCTGAAGACATTTTTATTGTCATAAGTGGGCAACTGGCATCTAGTTGGTAGAGTCCAAGGATGCTACTAAACATTCCACCATGCACAGGGCAGTCTCTCCACAACAAAAAAATTATCTGACCCCAAATGTCAGTGATGCTGAGATTTGGGTAAGCACCTAGCCCAACGTGTCAACGCTCAGGTCTACAACCATTATCCACTAACATACACTCTAATTAATCCCAAAATCCACGATATTGATGGTTGTTTCATTCATTTGCTTCTTTGTTCCTTTATTCATTCATCTAAACTCCGAAATAAGACAAGGTCCCAACAGTCAAAGAATTCACATTAGGGCAGGGGAGCAACCATAAATAGGGGTAAGTGGGATTAAAAAGAACAAATGAAGAAAAAATAATTCTGCCTGATAGATTCGATGCAGGATCCATAGGGCAGGTGGAATACGAAAGAAGTCTTGAAGGAAGCGTTTAGTACTTACAGTTTTCAATCTAGATGCTATGGAGGGTGCTTATTTGGGGGAGAGGAGCAGGGATAGAGAAAAGATATTGCAGAAAAAGGGAACTTTATGAACAAAGGAAAGGAAATATGAAAGGATATAATTTATTCTACTTTCTAGTATGGAGAAAAACTAGGGGAGGAGGGTTGTAAAAATGCATTTTTATTCAGACATATTTTTTAGTGGTGTATTCATGGAAGTCTTAAGCTCCCAGCATCTGACTGAATCCCTCACACAGAGACGTACACTGGCTTTGCATCAAGAGGCTCTTCAAGAAATATTTCACACCCCAGACTTCACAGAAATGTGGGAGCATAGGGCGAAGCTCAGGGAATAGCAGGAAATCTCACTGCAAAACAGTCACGAACTCTTTCAAACAGCGCTGCCTCAAAGTCAACATCAAATTGATTCAGGCAGGTGATTGACCAAAGTCATTTATCTTTGTTCCCAAAATCAGGACTGTGTAGAAGTCTGATCTCTTCTTAAATTATCTTACACTGAACCTGTTTTTTGTTTTGTTTTAAAGAGTTTTCACCTCTTTTGATTCTTAATCCCAATTGTGTATGTGGCTCTCAGGCTGTGGTTAAGAGCCCAGGGTTTGGCATAAACTTAGCACATGATCTTGGACAAGTCATCTAACTTTCCAGGCTCAAATGCCTCCCAGATAACGGGCTTCAAGCACTAGCACTGAGCCTGAAGTATATGATCAACACTGCTATCTTGGGCTGGAGTTAGCTCCCACGCACCTCAAAATTGTCATGAATTGTGGACTCTAACATAGTTTGGGAAAGAAAATATCTGTTAAATTTCCACGTCACCTTGTAGAGAACATTATTACGTACAATTTCAATCAACTTTGGGAAAAATATTTTTAATGACAGAGCCAACCTCACCATGTAAAAAAGCAGTTGTTCTTCCTTTCGAAGCTAACGTTGCACTTTAAAAACACTAAATTCCTCCACAATAATTTACCCCCATTATTCTCTTTCCTTGCTCCTCCCCCCTCAAATTGTTGTTGATCTCTATTACTTTCCTTATTTAAACTGTGATCGGCTTTGGGAAAACAAAACGTATTTAGCTGTTAAGTATTATAGATTATATCGAACACCAGCAGTCACCTAGCACTAAAGAGCCTCATAAAAGGAAGAAATTTGTTTCTTTACAAGTCGGAATCTCAAAGGAGGAGTTAAGACGAGGGAGGCAGACTCCAGAACCCGGGAGAGAGTCAGCGCGTTCAGAAGGATTCCAGAGCACGGGCAATCCACTCATCTACTTCTAGGGCATTCGTCTAAGTGAACCCTCATTCCCCTTTACGAAAAGTGGCAAAGGGTGCTGCCCTTTGTGATGAGTCAAAGGCGAGGAATAAAACGAAGGCTGAGCCAACTAGAGGAACTAGGTTGAAACGTGTTTAGACTTCAAAAGTGATTATCACGGCCCTCCTAATTGACAAGGACTTCTAAATTGTCAGGACAGCAACCTCTCTCTCTCAACTTGCATTACAGATTGGGCTTGACCCCAGGAGACAGTTATTTTAAGGAGCACGTTAAAGAGAGGGTTTGCTTCTCTATGGATGGGTTCCCCCAAATAAGGTGACAGAAGACTGGGGTAAAATCTGACCTGTTCTTTTTAACCTCCTAGTTAAGATTATTTTTGTAGGAAATCCACAAACTTCTTGTGGGGAAGTATGACTGTCAAGGAAATGCAATTCTGAAATACTTTATTTATTATTTTGTCATAAACCCAAGGCATGTGAACGATTCATTTTTGATAGACCTGACTCCAGTGTTGAGAAAAATAAGTAACCAAACGAGTCTGCAAAGAAATAGCAACTCTTTGGAACTAATATTTAGCGTTTTGTGTATAGAAATAAAGGTAATTTACTAAATGAATTTTGTTTGCTTAGAGTCTCCTTCCATAAACAAACTATTTACCTTGTTCTTAGATGAAGTAATAGACCATGAAGAATGCTGGCTTATCAGGAACATACATGAATACATCTCAGCATCCATAACGATGACAGGGAGCTCTGACTGAAAGGGTGACGTAGACGTCTGGCAATTACCTTCGGGCACCCTGTGCGTGGGCTCCAGAGAACCAACAACCAGCAAAGCTAATTACCATTTCTGGCAGTGTGCCGCCAGCAGGTCCCGCCTGCACCAACCTCACATCCCCAGATAAGCAGTCACGCCTCCACAGACACAAAACACAAAGCCTAGAAAAATTGGCAGCTGACTAAGGGCCTTATCGGTTTCCATTGTGGGGAGGAGCACACTTTCCTCTCCCCTCCAGGTCAAACAACCAGACAGACATGAGGCAGATTAGCCAGAGATGATAACCAAGTGGGATGCATACATGCGTATGGTAACCCCCCACCCCCACACCTGAGAGTCAGAGACCCTGATATGCATGAGAGGTTCAGAGACAGTAAGGGGGACCTGGTCCATGAGACGTCCTGAGCCGGGACTGAGGTCAGGTGCCTTGGGGGCTTCAAAGGATCACTGCAGGACGATGAGAAGAGCAGTTCACAGACAGGTCAAAAGAAGTTACCTCTGATAATCTCCGATGGGCAAGGCCCCTAATTTAAATTCTTCTAGGTACTTAAAGGGAGGGGCAGAAATTTCTCGAGCCTGAAACTAAAATTGCCCTTAGCTCAAAACCATCTGCATACCACAGAGGCACATCTTTGGGGTGACTGGCCCTGAATCCCCATACCATCATCAATCCCATGAGTTAGGGATTCAGAGAGAAGGGATACCGGCACATTGGAGCCAGGGCTTCAGATGTCTCTGCTCAGCCTGGTTCCCTTCCTGACCCCATTGGGGCACTAAGAGACTCATTAGGAACCGCCCCCCCCAATCTGGGAGGAAAGCACTGGGCACTGCGTATGCAAGCACCCCCACCACAGTCCGGGCTATATTCTCATTGACAACACGGGCACCACCCAGAAGCACCCCTACTGCAAAAAGACAAGGCAACTCCTGGGCTGGCATTATGTGTTTCCACCAAGAAGGAGAAACAGTCAAGAAGAGCATACTCATACCTACACGCCCTCCAGACGCCTCTGCAACAAGGAAGCCAGAGCAGGTCTAGGTTCGTGCATTTGCAAATGAGCTATCTAAGGGCCTGGACTGAAATCCTACAACAATCAGCAATCCAGCCCGAACTGGAACCCAGCTCTCAAAGTCACTTCTGAAGAATATATTGGGTCTGCCATTCCTGCAACAAGTATTTATTGAGTCCCAGCTCAGTACCAAGCCCTGCCTAGTTTTCTTACCTTTATGAAAGAGCTTTCTTCTTTAAAAGAACAATAATAATCCCATTCCAAAAAGCAGATTCGTAAATAGAGGGACTGACACAGCCACGCTGCCTCCTCCCGTCTTATTGTGCCCCATTCTCTCCTGCCTCTTCTCTCAGGGGGGCTGTAGGTCTAACCACGTAAAATGTCCACGAAGCCTCTCTCAGTACTCGAAACAATCACAGGACAAGGACAGAACTCCTGTCGGGTGGTGACCGCTTGTTCTGATTCTCTCGGGATTGTTTTGGTTTAAAACAGAAAAGTCTCTCGACCCAGGCATCCTCTTAGTCCTGGACAAACTGAGTCAGTGGGTCACCCTACTCCCAAGAAACCAGACCCTAGGAAGGTGAGGTCCATTACAGGAGGTCCTTGGCTTGCCAGGGAGAAGTGACACCCCCACCCCAGCTTTCTCAGCCTCCCCGAGAAGGCCCATCATCTTAAACTCTTGGGTCATTTAAGGGAAGCTTTACAAAGACTCTCCAATGACAAGATTCTAATGACAATGACACACAAAAGAAATCCCCACGTAAATGCGGAAGGCTGTAGCTATTTGGAAGTGGTTATCTCCACGCCTAGTTTAAGAGCTTCAGTTTAGACCATGATTATTCATTCTGAGATTTCAAGAATCCAACACAAAGACTGGTGGGTGACCGTGACGCTGAATAAAATGGACATTAATTATAGCTGCCCTTTATATAGTGCTTATAATGTCTAAGGCGACACTTTATGTAAATGCTCTCACTTATGCTCACAATAATTCAATGGGGTTGTCCCCCATTTTCAGATGAAGAAATCAAGGCTCAGTCAGACCTTATTTACTCAAGGTCATTAATGACAGAGCTCACATTTGAACCCAAACCTATGCAGCTTCAAAATCTTTTTAATCACTCAACTGAATTAAGATAAAGCAAGGTGGGCATATATGCTAAAGGATCAAAAATTGAAAGAAAAAAGAATCACATACACTTCTTTTATATTTTTTTCCCTTTTAGCTTTGCCATTGCCTAAAAAGAAAATTATAAGTTCACATAGCAAGGCGTGGATTTTAGTTAGAATTGTGCAGAATAACATCTGGCAAACAGCAGGCACTTAACATTTGAATAAATTTAATAAATGCAATTGTATACCTAATATAGGGTTAAGTCATCATTGTTCAGTGTTCTAAGTGCTATTTTACCCATCACCGCAGGTGACTAGATGGATTCCTACCTTAGATTTCTGAAGTGTTAGTGTGATGGAGCAGAAATGGACAGGTACTTACCCCAGTTAAAATGGCTCTCTACCTGCACGGCTGAATGAGCTATTACTCAAAATGATAGTAATCCTTACGTCTCCGGCAACAAAGGGGCGAATTCTCTAAACAAAATACAGAGATCGGTCCATGTGCTCTCCACTCACTTTTAATTTCATATTAACCTGCAAGGAAGCAATTTGCAAACCTACCCCAGAGCGATGCCACTGCAGAAGAATATCACACTAAATACTTTATTTTAGAGACATTTATCTCAGCTCCATTCACTATTCGTCAAGCCGAGCCCATCATTTCGGTGTTAATGTATTCCTGGCCATTTTCTCCAAGCAGCTGAACACATTTCCTCTTTCATAATAACACTATCCATAATGATCGAGCATTCCGAGTGTTAAAGAAGAGTTTCTATCATGTGGATGAGTATTCCAAAAAAAATCAAATAAAAAGAGGCGAGGTAAACCAGATGTCTCTCACAAAGGCATTTTTTATGAACACAAGTTAACTCCGAAGGGAAATGTGGTAGCCAGTTGTGGGCGATTGTCGCCCACCCGTGCCAAACCCCAATAGCACACTCTGCTCCTTGAGGTTGTGGGGTGGTCTGGTAGGGTGTAAAGTTCTAATGCTGCTTGCTGTATGTCACCAAAAAGAGGGGTTTTGTTTTGTTTTGTTGTTGTTTTGGAAGAAGCACGCAAATTGAAGTTGAAAAACAGACCATCCACAACAATTCATTTTGTTAGAATGATGGACCAGCCTCCCAAAAGCTGGTTCGCAGGTGGCAGACTAGCAACTCTGATTTGATTCGATTCTTAATCGTTATTAATGCAAGTAGGCGAGGCTCTTAACTTCCTTTAAATCTACAAACCAAAAGCGTCTATAATTCCTTTAGCACGATAGGTCAAAATCATTTTCGTGTTGTCAATGATTATTTACCGAGCCCTTACTTTGTATAAACGTGGAGGGAGCACAAAATTAGGTTAAACCTCATCTAGTCCTTTTCTTTAAGGAACTTACACGAGACCTGCCATCCTGCTTATCCCCTTGGAAGGCACTGTACCCCTCATTAGGATTCTTGTGATATGTGGCTTGATGACAAAAGATATCCCATTTAGCTTGGGTAGGTTTCTGTTCTTTGCAATTAAACAGAAAGAAAAAAGACACGCCCACCTTAAGTGATCGTATAAGAATCCATGATAGGTGCCCTCTGTAGTATGAATGAATGAATGAATGCTGAATGAAATCAAAGATGGAGGCGATACTGCCAAAGAACTCTTGCAGGCGTGAAGGACTGCTGAAGACTGAAGTGATGGAGAGTTACATTTTTTAGAAGAGTTAAGAGCTGAGTCCGTCTTTAGGGAGAGGCCATGGAATATTCCAAAATTAAGAAAAAGGCTATGCACAGCATTTTTGAGCAACCATGGACGTTTTAAAGTCAGGCAGAGCAAAAGTCAAGGCTGGGAAGGAAATTTAGGGTCAAGCTGAGGAAAATGTTAAAGACTAAACAATATGAACTTCATCCCCTGCTCAACACCCCTCCCCCAAAAAAACAGAAGTTACTGAGGGTTATTCAGTAAGGGAACAAACAATGAAAACAGCCTACTGTCTTAAAGGTGAGGGTATTTGGTAATATGGATTGGGGGTGGGAAAGCCAGGAGGTGAAGGTACTCACCCTAACAGCCTAAAGCAAAATAAGTCCCTGGGCTAGGATGTGGCAGTGAGGACAGAAATTAAGAGAAACGTGGGATCTAAGGAGGGCCAGTGAATATGTTAATAAACAGAATACTGATATTAATAATAATGCTCCTTATTTCCACATCACCTGTCAAAGCTTTTACCAAAACCTCATCAGTTCTTATCGTATCTCAGGGAGCAGTGCATCAGGTGTGATTATCTGGATTTATAAATGGGAACTAAGCCAGAAAAACTGCATTCTCTTGGTAAAATAGAGAAGGATCTAGGGAAAACAGAAGCACAGAACACAGCATCTGTAGATTCCACTTCCTGGGGACCGTGGCCCCAACCTGTAGCACATTTGCATTTCATCAGTCCCTTTTGCATAAAGGTCTGATACCCCAGGAAGCCCGAGTGATGTTAGAATAAGTATTATCATGCAGGATGTTTGCATAGAGCTTGGTCTCTGCAGGCATTAACAGATCAAGTAACAAATAAGGCGCCTTTTCCTACTCTTTCTCTCCACTCCCAGCAGGGCACAAGCAGCCCCCACCGAGGGACAAAGAATGTTCTATGGCTTCAGCAGCCAGACCAGGAAATCTCCGGCCTCAAGAACCACGCACAGGAAATGCAAGTCACACATACACAATTTGAGACCTTCCTCTTTAAATCGTACAACGCCAGTCAGTCGACCAGAAGTAGAAAGTCCTTCCATATGAAAACGAGTACTTATTTTGTCCAAATCGTGATTTCCATCACGGAGGCAGACTCCTGGAACGCACGGTGCAGCTCGCACAAAGCCGCGAGGGCAGGAGCAGGAGAAGCGACGCCCGCCCCCTCCCTTCCGGCCTCCAAGTCGCTGCCACGCGGGTGCCGGGGCCCACGTTCCCGCCACGAGTGTCGCCCACCTCGCCAACAGGCTTCGTTATGAAATTTAAGTGGTGGGGAGTCAGAGAGGCCAAACAGGATATAAAAATGCATTTTGGAACTTCCCAAATGTGTTCCAAAACTAGTCCCCGAGGGCTTGGTTCCCCGTCTGCGCCCTGCGCCCTGCGCCCTGCGCCCTGCGCCCTGCGCCCCGCCCAGCCCGGGCACCGCGCCCTGGCTATCAGAGGTCAGAGATGCGCTCTCTGGTTCTCCTTGCTGGTATCTTGGCTGCTCATCTCCCACTTTAGAACCTTTTTGGAGTGTGATATTTTGTCCGTCGGTGGCAGCTGGACCAGCGGGAGGCCTCTGCATTCTTGGTCCAACACTCATGTCCTCTGGGCCACTGGGACTCGGGCTAACCGTCAGTTTACCATGTCACCTGTCTGTGGAAAGCTGTCTTTATAAAGAGGATTTTAACAAAGTGATTCCTGAGCCAGAGCAATACCACTTTGTTAAATTCCGTGCTTATGCGAAAAGTACTCATCAAATCCCCAAAATTCTGCCCGATGCATGCATTTGACACAACGTGAGCAAACATATGAGGGACCAGCACTTCTCGTAGCAAAATCTCTGCATGAGCCACCAACGGCTTAATCCACAGCCCTTTGCAATGCCTAGTTCACAGCACCCAGCTATTTTTAGGGAGAGTGTGGCAAGGAAGGCTTGAAATCGTACCACCATGGTTACCATGGTTGCTAACGCGAGTACGCATGCTCCAGGACTCTCCCGGTAGTCTGTTAGTCCTGCGACCAGAAAAGGCTTCTCATCCAAATTGCTCTTCCTAAAAACATCAAAGAAGCAAGAAGGTAACTAACTCATAGCTACCCTACACATACTCCCTGCCTTTGCTAGATCCTATCTGTTGCCTCGCGGTCTTTGCTGTGCAGAGGCCACCCTCTGGGTGAGGCTAGGCTCCCCTGCCACTCTTTTTCTAGCCTGGGCTGTTCCAAACAAACTCAGGAAGTCTTAAACAAGAGGCAGATGGCGAGAAAGAGAAAGTCTGTAAGTAACACCTCTCTATTACATAATACCAAGCACCGTACCTCCTTAAACCAGTCTTGGGAATATCTCCTGGCCTAGCACTTTAGAATACTCAAAAGAGGCAAAAAAGAGAGAAAATTATCATTTTTCTTTATTTGAGTAAGGAACAGGTTGGAGTGGGGCCAGATTCTGTAAGATAGTTATCACGCATTCATTCAGTCAATACTGCTGTAATACCCCACGTCCTACGAAGCACTGAGCTAGGCCGAGGAGGAACACACCTTATAACCTCGTCTAAGCCACATCACTTGCGGAAGTCATCGCTGCTACTCGCCTGTACCCAGTTCCCCCTTTTCAGTACAAGAAATGTTGACCTGTGGCTGAATGGGGTCACAGGACTAGTTCTGGCCAAAGCGCTGTCCGTCACTTCTGGGTTAGAGCACGTCCTTACCAGAGCAAGGCCCTCTAGTTTCCTTTCCAGTGCTTCCCTGATCTTGCCAGCACACTGAAGATCACAGCTCCATCAATTAGGTCCTTGAGGGACCACAAAGAGCAGGGCCCACCTGCTGACTCTGCCGGACACACAGCATGGGAAAGAAAGAAACTGTGTTCAGCCACTGAGATTCAGAGGCTGCTCCTGCAGAATAGCCTAACCTATCTTGCTGATACATCACTGTTTAAAAAAAAAAAGAACGCACAAAGTCCTCCCCATCCCACATCTGTTTTCTAAATCAGGCCATAGAAAAAAAGCAGAATTTGTTTCAAAATTCAAGTGCGACAGGGACTAGACAATACTTTGAAAGGCAGAGGGTGGCAACATGATAGACAGGTTCACACAACTCCAAGGGAGTAAGGGATGAAAACAGAATGACCTTTCGATAATGGTGAGATCTAACCATTCATGTGGGATTCAGCTGAAGAGTCTAACGACTATGAAGAAAAGGTCACCTTCTCACAACATGTCTAGTCATTGACAAAGTAGTGAGCTCCCCAGTGAAAGAGGCATTCAAGTAAAGGCTGAATGATCACATGCTTCCTCCTCAGCAGTCCAATACCATACTCTTTGTTACTCTCTCCCTCCCCAGCTTCCACTGAACTTAATTAGAATCAGGCCAGCATTTCTCCATCACCCTGTCAGCTCCCTGAGGGTGGTTCATTTTTGTGTCTCCACACACACACCCCCGCCCCCCACTCCTTGGCCCTGATAACAAAGCCCAGTGTGTGTCAGGTGCACGATAAACATCTGCTGAATGAATTAAATGAATGTTATAAAAGGAGCACCAGAGGCAAAGGTTGTTCTAATAACCTCTAGGGCTCCCCCAACCTAAAGTGAAATGCACTACTGCAGACATCTGGGAGTGGGGAACTTCCATCTAAAAAATAAAAATAAAAAATTGAACATCAGTACGACACTTAATTATGATGTGTTGCTATACACAGTTTAAAGCCACAGTGAAACCTAACACTGCACCATGGCCACCTCTGATCCTGGACGTGCATTTACATGTGCAGGCAGCTGTTTTCTTTCCCATGTGGAATTCTGTGTGTGAGGTATTTATTTTTTCTATTAAAAAAAAAAATACACCACACCCTTTGTTTCTCTTGCATTATTATACTCCTTATTAGTCCATCATGTGGTTTTTCCTTCTCAGAGGAACACAGCACACACCCTGCATTATTGCTGACAGAAAAAATTACTTGTCAAAATACCTCTATCCTAACACCATTAACAAATCTGATCTTTCCAAAGCCTTGGCCTTTGTTTCAGCCCGGACTGGATAATTCACCTATTTCTAGTGATTTCTACAGGCTTTGAGTAGAAAGATTAATGCCAGTGTCACCTAGGTTTTTTAAAGTCACCTTTCAAAACAAAACTACCTTAGAGGTGAATGACAAATCTTTCAAGTTTTCTCATTTTATTTTTTAAGGGATTCAAGGGGGAAAATGAAGAGAGAATCTGCCACAGATCCCGAGCTGCTGCTGCCACTGCTGCAGTGTGAGAGAGAGCACCAGAACAGCCTTTGGTCCTCAGCCGTCCTTCCTTCCTACAAGACAAACCTTGAGTCCATTTCCGGAACCATTCTTATCCTCTGCTACTGTGTAGGACGCCAGGACTCTGCCTTCTAGGAGACAACGCTAATGCCAAGGTGTCCTAATACGTCTGAAGGTTATGTTTTCATTGAGCTCTATCAAGATAACCCCAGATCTGGTTAGGCTGACATCAAAACAGAACTATCCTTGGAAAGAAAAGAGCAAGCCAGAGTTTTTGGAAAAGAACCAACAACCTAAAGATAAAATGCAGCCTGAGAGCCTAATGGGTCACAGCTATATAAAAGGAAACTTAACTAAAGCTGTCTTCTATGTTCCTTCCACCTCCCAGTAACTTACAGCCGGCTTGTTCCTCTTGATATTGCAAATGCTGTTACAAAGAAGGGATGGGGGAGAGACATTATTTCATAAGAAAGTCACTACATTTGACCGGTGCCCTAATTGAGCACTGGTCAAATTTATAAACAGCCTTACAATGATACCTTTTGAAAAAATGCTATCCCACTTTCAGACTGAAGCCAAAAGAGATTACTACAGATAAGCAAACAGGCATATACCCAAACCCCACAATTCAGATTCAACTGCCCATGTGTTGATTACATCAAAATTCTCATTGAAGAAAACCAGGTGGGATTTATACAACCGCAAATGCAACCTGCCTGCCTTCAGTGACTTCTTTTTCAGAGGAAGGTGTAATTGAAAGTCATCGGCACTTTCTTTCCCAGAAAGAACCAGGAGTTTGAGCAGCCCCCACTCCACACAGGCAGCAATGCCACGGTGATGCAGAAACCACCCCAACCGCCCCGTGCGGGCACTGCTGGCCCACAGGACCCAGAGACACCCAGGTGGCTGCCCAGACTCTTGGGGGTTACCTGAATCTGTCACCGAGTCCCTTTCACCCGCGTCTGCGCGAGGACATCGAGTGGAAATGGTTGGTACGCGTTTGAGAGGCAAGAGGCTGACAAGCAGGAAGCACAATTGAGCCCGAGCTTTGTTCAGCCTGCAGTGGAAATACATGCAGTGAGGGTTAGACACGCGCAGCGGAGAGAGAAATCCAAGCATCCTGGGGGCCGGCGGCGGCGGAGTGGGTGCACTGGGGAGGTGGGGACCGGCGGCGGCGGTGTGGAGGGCTGCGGAGGGGGCAGACGCTTCCTAATTGTCTCTACAGGATAAATAACCACCCCCCCCCCCCCCACTCCTCTGCAGTCTCCCCCGCCCCCAAGTTCTCCTCCGGTGGTAGCGCTTTCTACTAGCAACTGGAATCCCTCAGAAAGAAAGAAACACGGGAAGGCGGAGGAGAACGTCTTGGGGCAGATACACACTCGCAATATTGACGAGGTACCCCCGCTCCACGGGAATGCGGGGCGCGCAGACACCGGCTCAGACACACATACACACACACACACACACACACACACACACACCAGCGCTGCATTCGCCAGCATCCTTCTTTCATTCAGCCGGCCCGCCACCTCATCAAGTCACTGTCACTGTTTTGCCGCTGTCTCTTCTCTACTCTTTCCCAAACCGTGCCACGCTCCCGCCACCCACACCCCCACCCGGGGCGGATCAGGGGACGCGGCTCGGCGCGCAGCGAGCGTCCCACGGGGGCCGCCTGCTTTGTCTTGCCACTGCTCCCTTCCAGGAGCAAGCGCTCCAGGCGCGTGGGTCTGCACAAAAGACCCCCGACACCCAGCCGGCCGCGGCGCCCTCTGCTCGCGGGAGGAGCCCCTGGGCCGCAGCGGGGCGCGCGAGGGCAACTTCTGCGGCTGGGGAGGGCGCTCGCCCCGGGGCTTGCGGGAGGACCTACCCGGGTGTGTGCGGGGCGGAGGCGCAGTTGGGGCGCGCGCCGCGCGGGCACGAGGCGAGCAGCTCCTTAGGACCAGAGCTCCAGGGGGCATCCGAGGA
Organism: Macroglossus sobrinus; assembly: GCA_004027375.1. Classification (NCBI taxonomy): domain Eukaryota; kingdom Metazoa; phylum Chordata; class Mammalia; order Chiroptera; family Pteropodidae; genus Macroglossus; species Macroglossus sobrinus. Next base: position 144,723 of record PVKZ01002930.1, read on the forward strand.
CTCAGCGGAGCCGCCGACAGCGCCATCCCCCCCCTCCCACATGCCCCAGCCGCCGGCCCCACTCCACCCGCGCTCCGGGGACACGCAGCTCCAAGACCCCCGCCCCGCGCCCCTGCCCCCGGAAGCCCTGCGGCCCCCGCCACCCCACCCCCCACCATCCACCGGCCAAAAGGCGCCCCTTATACAACAGGCGGCTCCCCATTCCCGCCTCTCTGCTCCAGGTGGGGCCACGCACACCCCTTCGCGCCCCTTTCGCCGCCCCCGGCCCGTCAGGGGCAAAGCAGAGGAACACACCGAAACTCACCGACCTCTCCCGGCCGTGGACTCGGGGCTGCCCACAGCGGCGGCAGCATCGCGGGCTGGTCCCGCCGAGCCAGACACGCGGCGCGGACGCGGGGCGGGCGCGGCGAGCGCGCGGAGTCGGCGCCTGCGGCCCCAGCCCCCCTCCCCCGCTCCGCCCTCCGGGAGGCGCCCCACCTGCCCCGCCTGCCCCGCCGCCCGCCGCGCGCCCGGCCGGACCCGCCGCCCCGCGCTCCGCGGCGAGCGGGAGCTTTTAGTGTCACCGCCCAGACCCGGGCGCCGAAGGGGGGTGGAGGAGGGGGTGGGGCGGGGGCCGGGCTGGGCTCCCCGCGGCACCGCCCCTGCCCGGAGGCTCCACCCCCTGCAGCCCCACCCCGCCCCCACCCGTCCGGGCGGTCGGTCTGTCCGTCCCGAATCGTAAACCGCGCCCCCCCACCACGCGGGGTGAGGCGCCGCCCGCGCTCCCTCGACCCTGCCCCTCGGTGCCCGACCTCGGCGGGGACCGCGACGCCGTCTTCTCCCCGCGCGCCGGTGGGTCGCGAGCTGGAATCAGGTGTGAGAGGAGCTGCGCCCACAGGGGAGCGGGGGCGGGGGACGGAGGGGGCGGGACCCGGTCTGCGGCTCCCGACCTGGGGACCCAGCGAGGGAGGAGCTGAGATCGTCACGTTTGCAGAAACGGCCCTGGATCAGCGTCACCGCAGATACTTTTTGGCTGACCCTTAAAAGTTCGCGGAGTCCAGCCCAGGGCGGGTCCTGCTTTCGTGGACGGGAGGCCCGAATGCATCCCCCACTACTCGCTCCCTCGGGTGGGGTGCAGGGAGCAGGGGAGCCAAGAAGTGCAAGTCCGGTGGGTCCTATGGGTTTCCACGCAGCGCGCGACCCGCCGGACCTCGGGCCCACTCGACTCTCCACGGTGAAACCCGACCCCCACCGTAGGGACGTGCTTAGAATGTCTGGTCCCCCCAAGAAAATCCAAAGACGTGGTTTCTTCCTGCCGGCGTTAACTGCGAAATAGGACAAGAGAGAGGAGGGATGTCACTGGTAGAGGATGGTTTTCCCATGCTCTCTGGAGCCTTTTCAAAGGATTTCTATGCAGAATGAAGACCCAAAACTCTCTCCTGCGACTCTGGTTAAGTGCAGCCTGCCAGCGCGTTCCTGGAGCTCCATCCAGCACCAGGCTCGACGGAGGAGCGGGCCCTTGATCGTCCAAGGAAGACGCTTCAGCCTTTCCCAGCTGCCGGAAGGGAAGCTGTTTCTCTGTCCTCCAGTCTTGTCCCAAAGGAAGGAAATGCCGTTCGAACCTCTCCCAATAGCTCCTTGAAGTGCTTCTTCCAAGATGATGAACCGGAAACCTTATGAACCAAAGGGTGCTGCTGCTCAGTGTGACCTGCTGAAATTCACAATGTACCTAAGTGCCCATCCTCGCCTTGTCTCACGAGTAAACCCTGTTAGTAATGTTTCCAAATGCGGTGTCACTGAGCACAAACAGAAAGTAGTCACCAAGAGACAAAAGTTGAATGAGGGTCAGTCCCCTCCAGGATCCCAATTACAGAGTTCACCTGGCTAATCCCTGAGCTTTTTTTGTTCCCTGAAGGTATCTGTTCTACGCTTGGCGGGAGGGAAAGCCGAATGTGTGTTTCAAGGAATTCTGGGAGGAGGAGACTTCTAGAGTATTTTCTGCCTCGATTTTACAACAGAAAAAAAAAAAATTGTTTCTTTTGTTTGTTTTGTGTTTCAATGAGAAGCTAATGAGAGTCTTGAAAACTCTGATGTTGGCCGGGAGCTTGGAATAGGACAGTGAGTTATGAGTTATAACAACCCAAGGTTTTACTAGGCAAATTTAGCCCAGAAATATTATGGTTATACAAGAATGGCTTTAAAGACTACTTTTAAGAAGCTAATTTCAGGGATCAGTAATTATTTCAAAATGTTTCAACTTTTTTCAGCTGCTTTCAAAGCAATTCCTTGGGAGGGTTCAAGCATTTGGCACGGTGTGGGCTAAACCCTTGCATCCTTTCTCATTGCACTGGCTGGTATTTTAATTCACATAGCATCATGGGTGTTCTGCCTTCTGTCCAGTCTTATAAAGCCATCACGGGAGAAGGTTAATTAACTGGGGCAGACTGGGATAAGCCTGTTCTTAAGACTGGTTCGGGGCCAGCGCCCGAGCAGGCAGCGAGAGTTGTAGGCAGGGGAGGAACAGGCATCAACGTGTAGAAACAGATTCTCCAGTGAGGCAATTCCAGAAACAAGGGCACTAGAACCAGGCGGTGTTGAGAGCTGCAAGCTGAGCAGCGTGATCAAAGCTTCCAGAATCACACTCCAGACTGAGGTGCTGCCGCCCGTGACTGGGGATGCGATGAGATCAAGGCAGCATTTCACGTCTTGAAAAAGTAGATTGTCAAGATGGGGCCCCAGCACTGGGGAACAAGATAAGAATCAGACATTTGTGAATTCATTCAGCAAATATTCCTTGAGTGTGAAGCATGCATGCACCACGAACCAGGCCCTAGGCCTGACTGGGACAGAGAAGAAAACAGACCCAAATTCCTGCCCTCAGAGAACTTACGTTCTAATGGAGGATGCGGAGAAGGCATGACATAATAAGTAAAATAAACTGGGTTGGAAAAGTAGAAAAGGGAAGGAGAGAAAAATCAAGCAGGGGAGGGAGTCGCGAGGTCTCTGGGTTGGAAGAGGGCTGAAATTTTAGCTCAGGGGACAAAGCTGGAGAAAGCGAGGGAGCAAGCCATGCATCTCTGTAGGAAAAGACGACCCATTATTAGTACAAAACAAGAGTCTACATGGGCAGACCTCAGAGAGATTTGAGGTTCGCTTCCAGACCACCATATCAAAGCAAATATGGCAATAAAGTGAGTCATAATCTTTTTCTGGTGGAGAGTCTTGCCTTCGGTGTGTGACAAACGTAACATCTGTGAAGCGCAATAAAAGGAGGTACAGTAAAATGGGGTATGCCTGTATTTCCCCCAAGGGCAAAAGTGAGATCCTGGAACTGGGTCATGAGATCAGTAAGACCAATAACATTGACTGCGGTTTAGTCATCCGACGTTGAATTAAAGCTGCTTAATGCGGGGCAGAGATGAGTTCTTATCTTTGCACCCGCATCGTGGAGCACAGGTACCCAATAAATGTTTATTGAGCTGAGCCCTGAAGTCTCCCCAGACCTGGGTGGGGCTGAGATAAAGAGGGCCCTATAATATCCTTCTATCAGGGGTGACATGTCTGCAAAAGAATGTCTTGAACCTCTTTCATTCCTTTTTGTGATTATCTTCCTCATTAGGGCAGGAATTATCTTTCCACTTGTACCTAACACGCTCAGTGAGAGGGAGAGGAGGAGAAAGAGGCATGGAGAATCGAGAAAGGAAAACAGACAAACCTGCTCCGTGTTTAAGAACCTGAAGATCTTAATCCAGCCTAATAAAGAGAGTGAATTTTCCGTTTAACGTGTTAGAAGTTTACGTGTTAAAATTGCCTCTCGAAACCGAATTATGGCGATAGTTGCACACTTAAAACAAGTAGATTTTATGGCACATTAATTATACCTAATAAAGTTGTTTAAAAACATCGGAGCAGGTGCCTACGTTTAGCCCACTGTCACGTGCTGTCAATGATAAGCCAAAGAGGCGTACTTAACCAAACACATTCTCATCCTTCCTATTAGATGTTTAACCGGATTGATTTGTGTGAAATGACGGAAAAATATATAGCAGTCTCTGCCCCTGGTTCCTGACACTGCGTTCCTAAATCCCTTGGAATTTCCTGGGTGGTAGGAGTGTCTTTTGGTTGTTGTAACGGGGTGACTCTTGGCAGGCTCCTCCGCGGTGGATGGGGCCATGATTAGCAGCTTGGGATGTCCCAGAAAAGGGGGAGGGGCTGGGAATGGAGTTCATGATCCATCATGCCTCGGTGATGAAGCCTCCATAAAAATCTCAAACATACGGGGTCCCGAGGGCTTCCAGGCTGGCGACTGTCGAGGTGCAGGAGGAGTGCTGCATTCTGGGAGAGCGTGGAAGCTCCGCCCCTCCCCATCCCCCGCCCTGCACAGTTCCTTTATCTGGATGTGCATCTGTGTCCTTTGTCATATCTTTTTATAATGAACTGGCAAACAGGAAGTCAATGGTGTTCCTGAGTCCTGTGAGCCGCTCTAGCAAATGAATCCAACCAGAGTTGGGTCTCAAGGGAACCATCAATCTATAGCTGATCAGTTGGAAACACAGGTGACCACCTGGACTTGCAATTGGCGTGTGCGGGTGGGGAGCAGTCTTGTGGGCCTGAACCCTTCCTCTGTGAGGTCTGACACTATCTCCAGGCAAATGAGTTTCATTATAGGACACCCGGCTGGTGTCTTGCGGGGGGAACAAAACCACACATTGGGTGACCAGAAGTGTCAGGAGTAAGGTGCTCTGTGTGACAGTGAAGGAGAAACCTGCGAGAGGAAGAGCAAGTTCTTCTTACACACTTTTTTAAAATTTATTTTTCTCCTATGTGATATGTGCCACCTTAAAGTATATCTATAGTCTGTTTGAAAGTCTAAAAGAAAGGTTTCAAGTGCATATAGGATAAGGTGGTTCCTGGTAACGATTGCTAAAGATAGTACACATTTCAAAACCGGTTTTTATTTTGGGGCCTCTTCGTAAACCAGTCCCAACAGACTAATTAATTGTCCTGATAAGGTGTTCTAAGTGAGGGAGGTACCATACCTTACACAATGCCTCATATATTAGCTATTTAAAACCAGGGACTACCTCAGGGCAATAAAGCCTCATCCAGAACAAAATTCTGAAGTATTCTAGAAACCCCAAAGGATTTTCACAGGAGCCATATATTCAGATAGCTTTTCTAAAAGTGCTGATGAGATGAACAAAGCCATCTCCCTTTTTCTTTAACCTCACCTTTGATATGCGAAACACGCATCCCAATCAGAATTATGCGACCCTAGTCAGGAGTGCCGGTCAGCATAGTTAAAGGGCTGTGAGCACAGGCATCCACCAACTAGTGTGGATGATGACCATGAACTGAATGGCCATTTTGGTGTGTCCTGGCTGAATGTCAGCTTACACTGTGATGACACAGTCTTCCGGACACCCTCCTCTGTTTCCTCCTCGTATTTGTAGTTTGGGGCTAAGAGCCTCCCCCGCCCCCCCCCCCACCGGTGAGTTGCTAGTGTCTCTGCTGTAAGTGTGGCAGAAGAAAGTCGTTACGAACTCCATTCCTGTTCTCGCTGCCTAATGGGTTGGAGTGACCCCATGTGATCAGCCAGGGAAAGGCTGGAAAGTACAGCTCCTCACCTCCATCATCTGGCCCATTCGCTTTCCCTCCAGGTACACCCCACCTTCTCCTCATCCACGCCATCCCACCATCCTCCCTGACTTTCCTTTCCATCAGCTATCCGGTTCCTGCCGTCCACTTAGCTTCTCTCCTTATTTGGCCACTAAACCTGCTGCTCCAGCTGCCAGACAGTGGAATGGTGCAGCTTTGAAACAGGAGAAATGGATCAAAAAAAAGAAAAAAAGAGGTTCCACCACCATTTCTCAAGACCCAAGTCTGAGTGCAATGTCTTGCCCCACGGCTGGCTCCAGTTCCAGGATCCATTCTGTACTCCATCCCTCGCCTGTTATCTTACCCAAGCTGACCTGGCACCCACTTGACCTGCTCCAAATACAGACTTGGCTTCACCCAGCCCCTTCTCCCCACTGTCTCTGCTCTCAGCCAGGAGCAGCCACAAGCATTTCAACAAAAAGGAGCAAACAGCTGTTTCTGTCTCTTCTGGAGCCAGAGGCTCAAGGTAGGGTACCCTCTAGTGGTCAGGAGGAGAAATGGCAACCTCCGGCATCACCCAGAGGTCAGACCCTTGTAGAGAGGTAGGTGCAGGGCAAAGCCGAGTAGGCCATTCTCCACATGTTTTCTGCCTCTTGCTTGAATGTCTTTCCTCTGCTATTACTTCCCACCCTCCCCCGTGGGTGGAGCATGCTGGAAGGCGGGGGTGGAGCAAAGCACCCCCACTTGATTCTCAACGTTTTTCCTTATATCTCTCCCTTCACAGTGTCCACAGCAGTTGGGCATGTTCATGCATTAAACTGTTTAAAGGACACAGATTATTGTGCTACAGGGCAAGGGAATTCAGAATCATTTTGTTTCTGTTTGTGAATGGTTACTGAGCCTGTGTATCAGACAGAGTTGCTGACCATTACCTACAATATTTCCATTCATCCTCGCAAGAGCCTCAGAGGCCGTTCTTTATGGATGAGGAAACCAACACCTAGAGAATCTAAGCACCTTGCTCAAAGTGACATGACCAGTCAATGGAGAACAGGAACTTGAGCCAGGTCTGCTGAGCCCTCTGAATGGCTGCATGGAGATGCCTCCCACGGATCACAGCCATCAAGGCGATTCTGCTTGAATTGGCTGAAAATCGTCTCAGTCTCCTTGACGTTGCAGCTCAGAGCCAGCAGTGGCCTCTGAGTCTGACCCTGTGGATCATGGTACTCACCTGTCCCAAAGCTATTAAGAATTTTAAGATCATGACAACAGAGCATTAAAGCACGTCGGGCCTTTCAGAGTGTGGGCCCTGCACAGGTCACATGTCCGTGAAGCCAGCCCTGCCAACCCTCATAATCCTCAAAAACATGGGAAATGGACACCAGCAATTCTACCATTTAGTTACGATATTACATTCACTCATCTCTTAAAGTTTGTGCAAGAACCACTTAAGGCCCAATGTGCATCGTGTGCATCTTTGCATTGGAGAATACAGAGGCAGAGAGATGGAAAAATTAAAGGCATCCTTGGAGATTATATTTAACTAAAACTCATTTCTATAAGAGTTTAGGCCATTAGCTTCTTGGTTCGTGGGCCTCTGGTTCCTCTTAGTCTTTCCGCACGGCACCGGGACGATGCTGTCTGTCATCTGCTGGGAACTCAAACGTTCGCTGGCTGGCTGGCTGGCTACACTTACGAAACAGAAAGTAAGTTAGGAAAGTAGTTTGGGTTTCAATTTGAGGATGTGTAGAGTGGTGGACCTCATTTGGAAATGAAAACAAGAGTGATTTAGACAAGCTGGTCTGGCCTGGAAGATGAATGAATGAAGAGCAGAGATCCTGGAAGGAAGGACCTCAGCTGGAACGCTGTCACCCTAGCACCCATGAGGGTGACTCAGACTAGAAGAGACTGGTGGCAACAAGAGTGTGATCAGCAGAACAATAGCACCTAGTTCTGTACAGTTAGTTATCTCGCCTTTTCACACCACTGTTCCATCTGCTCCTTCCATAATCCTGCTAGAAAGGTTTTATCACATTCTATAGAATTGCAAATTGACTTTCACAAAATGTGAATGATTTCCCCAGGTCAGCAGCAGATGCCAAGGAAACGCTTTTTCTTACCCACCGGTGGACATCACTGACTACACAGAATGGCAGGATGAGCTTTGTAACAATAGGATGCCTAGGCTCCACTCCAGAGATTCTGATTTCATTGGTCTTGAGGGAGGCCCAGGCGACAGTTTTTTTTTTTTTAAAGCGCCCCAGGGATTCCAGTTTGCAGCCCAGGTGAGAACCTTCGGGCATCAGTATTAGCTCAGTATTAGCGGAGCTACTTGGGGGTTAGGCGGCGGGGGTGGGGATGCGATTTGGCTGATCACAGGAGATAATGGGAAGCAGAACTGATGCGACTTGACAACTAATTGCAGAGACATAAATGTTATGACTACGTTTTAAGCCAGAGGCACTGACCTTCTTAACCACTTCATCTCACCAGTCTCCAGGGCATGCTTTACACCCGGGAGTTCTGGGTTAAAATAAAAAGAAAATTGCTTCTTGTCATCTAAAACAGTCATTGCAGACGGTAACAAGGAAGTATATGACAGATGCGTTGTGGGGGTAGCTATAAAGGTAGAGACGAGGGCAACGCTTCCTCTGGATTGTCCCCCAGACTTTCATTGAATGCCACTAAATTTTTCCCTGGAAGCATTCCAGGAGAAAGTTTCTCTTTGGACTCCCATAACTACCCCCAGGTAAGTGGCCCATGGGAAAACGCCCTGGAGGGTGAGGATTCTAACATCACTTTACGATCGCTATCTAGACCCTTCCTATGTCAGGTCTCTGGCCCTGCTCCTGATGAGGCCTTCGTGCGGTCTAAATCCTGTGTCTACCTGAGGAGCTGCATTCTCTGCATTGCCCGGTTCACCACGAAACTGGTTTTTCCAGTTTATTTTGCAGACTCCAAGGGAAACTGAGGCATTGACCCCTGCCCGTGACCACCCTGCTCCCCTGCTGGCCATGTTTTATGACTCCAACTGTTGGCCAGACCCCTGCTGACCATGAGTCAACTGAAACTACTGAGTCAGAGGACCCTGGAAAGCCCAGCTGCTCTCACCAATCAGAAAATGAATGACATAAGTTTATGGTCTTGTTTCTCTAATAACCCCTCCTTTTGACTCTCATTTTTAAAACCCTTGCCTTATTCTTCCCACCTTAGAGAGAGTCTTTAGTTCGTGCTGAAGGCTACATTCTCTGATTTGAAAATCATATCAGAAGAAAACCCTCTCTAATTACTTCAGAGAGTCCTGAGAAACTCTGGTTTACAAGGGTGACATGGAAGCAGTGTCATCCTTAAGATTGGAGGCAGCCAGTTAAGGGGGATGGCTGGAGGGGAAGATGAACTTAGGAGCCAGAAGTATTTGAGATGCTGGTAGCATTTCTGGGAGGAGATCAGCCAGCAATTGGAGATGTAAGACTAAATTATGGAAGTGAGGTCTGGGTTAGAATGTAAAGCCGTCCAGGTAGAAACTGGTTAAAAGCTCAAAGAACTCCACAAAGAAAGAGAAGAGGCCCAAGAACCAAACTGTGGTCAACAAGTTTGAGGGAAAATAAGCAAAATATGTCACCTGAGAAATTAAATGAAGTAAAAGATAGATACAACATACATTTAGGAATGGTGAAGTATGCAACAACTAATATGGAGGAGAATTTAGCATAGGCTTGGATATGCAGTTTTCATACCATGTCCAGCCTTATGCTAATAAATTTAAATTTCAAAATCTGGCAATTTCCTGAAAAATGTGATTTTCTAAAATTGAAACCAGAACTATACAATGGACTATAGCAAAAACAATAAAATAAGCTGAAAAATAAGGAACTACTTTCCCCTCCCCCCCAAAAAAGTCTCCAGAACCAGATCATTCTACTAATAGTCTTTCAAATTCCCAAGGAGTAAAAATTCACATCCTCCATAATTTTTTCTAGAACACGTAAAAAATAAAAATGACTCCATTAATTTTATATTCCATCCCTTCCATTTTTTTTTGTCCCTATCGCTCACCATTATTTATTTTATTGGTCTTTTAAATTCAGTTAACCTCATATTCTATCAAACTTGCTGCCTCATCAAAATGGCTTAAAAAAGTGTTTTTGTTCCTGAGAAGTTTGAATAGGCTGAGGAACATGTTTATAGATAAGAACTAAACAGGAAGATGTTTTTCTCATCCTTTCCAAAATCCAAAATTTCAGTAATAAACATCTATAATGTGGGTGGCCCCTATCCTGTCTATTTAACAAAGGCAAATGGTATGTGATTATTGTCCTGTCTTTTCGTAGTTTAATTTTAATAATTGGAAGTGGGGGGCTTAGTTTAGTTTATTTAATGTTCTTTCCCTTTAAACTCTCTGCTGATACTCAAAGGTCAAGCCCCAAATCTTGACTTTCCAATTCTTCTATTTACAATGATTTTGTAATCATGACGGCTGTTTCTTACCCACTTTTTTTTTTTTACTGAATACCAACTGTTTAATGTTCAGTCCTCAGTAAACAAGTCAGAGATGTGAGCAAGTGAAGGAAACTGCTCGACTCCAGGAAGGAGGTTGTGGGTGGGGAGGGGGCGTCAGCAGTGAGTGTCCCCGGAAGGTAGCACCGTAGCGTGCAGATTACTTCAAATTGCAGTCAATGAAAGCCCAACAAATTCAATTACCCTTTTTTTCTGAAAGAGATTCAGATAGAAAAACAACCTGCTTCAGGAAGGGAACCTCAACTTACTCGAATTAAGCACTGTCACCCTAGCTGGCATGAGTCAGGGGAACTTCAGGTGTATTTACAAGACTACCCCCTGTGTCCCACTGTTTCTGAGTTGCTCAGCAAGAATTTGCCTGTCATGTGTGTTCTGCTCTTCCTCAATTACCTATAAATCATCCCTTCTCACTTCTGAAATCCAATACCCCATATATATACTCCATGTCACCTCATCGTTTTCGGAATTTTCACGCTTCTGTGAATTCACCATGTGCACGTATGAAACACAGATTTTCTCCTGTTAACCTGCTGTAGGTTGTTTGAATTACTTGACCAGCCAGAAGGACAAAGCGGGTGAGAAGAAACATTTCCCCAGCCCCAGCAGTTGCCATGCTTGGCACACTTGGCGGGCAACTTGAACAACCTGGAAATCAAAGAAATAGTTCCAATTGGCAGGACTGCCTTCACCAAGGTCAAGGGCAAAACCAGTGCAAGAAACATTTGGCTCTTATAGTTCTCTGTTGTGCCTCTCCTGTGGGGGTAGTGGGAGAAGTAAATTCTCTGCAAAGATTTGAATCTTCCCAAAAGGGAAGGGGCACGATATTACCAAAAGCTCTTATAGTTAATTCAGCACAACAACAATCACTCATCTTTGAACTCTTTCGCACCTGGAACATGAATAGGTGATCCCTTCCCTCTGCCTACTTTGAATTTTGTTCTTACCCCAGAACTAATTGCGTTTGTGGATGAGAAAAGGGGCCACATACCACACCCGCCAGGCTCAGGGGAGGACTGCATGACAGGGCTTACAGACCCAGAGACCAGAGTAAACGCACGGGGTGATCCGAACGCAAATATTGCTAACTGGAAGCAGATCATGATGCGTAGTCACAAGTGAAGCCTGTAACTTCTTTGACGAAGGTCAATCATTTCCTTCGAAATTGTCTGTTGTCTTTGGGCCTCTCTCTGGTTGCCCACACCTCTGCGTGCTGTGAAGGTTAGCTCTCCTGCACCCACGATGTAAAATGAACAAATCTCTCTCCGATTTGCTTTTTATCCAATCTCAGAGAATTCCCAGCTTTGCTTTCTCCCCCCCACTCCAAGCCACCACCAACAATTTCATGTAACTCTCCCTACGTCTCTTCCTTCGATTCGAATGTATAAAATAAGCTGACACACTGCCAATTTCCCGAGCATTTTCTCAATCCATTGAGATTTGACTTCCTGGCGATTGTAGTCAATTTGGCTCGAATGAACTCTTATAAGACTTTTTCTTAGGCTGGACATTCTTTTGTAAAGACGTCGACGTTCACGCAGACACACACACTTGCACACACGGACTTGCACACACTGTAAATGTTTGAAGAAAGGTACAACTCAACTTTTGCTCCTTGGAGCCTACCACAGTAACGAGTACATAGTTTACACTTAATAAATGTTATTTGAAACTAAATCAAATCAAATTGAATTGAATCTAGATGAAATAGAGGCATAAAGCAAAAGCTAGAGCAGTAACAGAGGAAAGCAGTTTCTAATTCTGCCTGAGGGAATTAGGAAAAGTCGAAACAAAAATAACACTAAATGTGTTTTGGGGAGTTATATAAACCATTTTGACAATGCAATTTAATTGCATGAAGCAAACATTTATTTAATTTTAATAATAAATGCTTACACATTTTTACGCAGCATTTTAATCTTTGAAACCCTTCCAGACACTCAATAATTGAATTTTCTAGATTATATTCTTCAAAACTCATCCACATTGATTTAATGTTCCCAGGAGGGTAGTTAAATGAAAATATAAACAAATTAGAGACAGCACACAGCTCAGAAACACCTCTCCATATTCGGACCACCCACTACCCAAAAGATGGCACCAAGAAGAGGCAGATGGCCCTGATTCTGTCTCTGACAAATGGAACCAGCCATGTCAGTGTGGATACCAACGTCACCTTACCTGTACATGGGGAGATACTAAGAAGGCACGCAGGTCCTGTGGACCCTAAAGAGTAAAACAGCAGCATCTCAATACTGGCTATTCTTCAACACTCTCTCTCTAGTCACTTGTAGTAAACAAAAGACTTTCTAGGAATAGTTTTGATCTCTGATCACGTGAGTGAAGCTGTTACACGGGGATCTACCTGTGCTATAGTATGTGTATCTCTAACTAGATGTTCAGTAGGACTTTTCTTGTTCCCATATATTGTGAGGACAGCTCCAGTGCTGAGAACAATAGGAGAAAAATCCCTCTACTCAACTGCCAGCTCATTTAAGAAAAATTAGAAATAGAAAAGAGTAACTGAAGAAAGTCATCAAGTGTCCAGAAGTGGGAAGCCACCAAGACCGGCTCACAGCTGGAGGGGGGGTCTTCAAGAAGAGATGGGAGGGCAAGGAAAGCAGGAAGAAGAGTGTAGGAACTGGCCCCTTCCCTGTGTCTCCAGCTGGGGAAGGCCCAGGTGGGGAAGAAAGAAGCTCTGGATTGAACAGGACAATCAACTTGATTTAGAGGAATCTAAATCTAAATCTAAAGTGAGTCACAGCCACCTAAGTGAGGTTGTTCTTATAACTGAAAGCCACCACAAGCAATGAGACCTGCCCACGGTGCTGGCACGGGTTAGAGAACAGAGATCTGACAAAGCTGCAAAAGGAAAAATAAATAACTCCATATCCTGTGTGTATCCATTGAATAATCTGGTTACAGAGCCTTAAAACATAACCTCATTTGTCCTAACATGGCCAAAATAAATATGCTCTTACATAGTTGATTCTGCTAGCTGTTGTAATGACCCAGTTGGCTTAACTACATGGTATTCCAGATAATTGTGTAAAAACCAAACAAAATAAACAGCCACACAGAAGGGTAGCCGAATGGCCATACATAGCTACAGCCTTAGACTTGTCTTCCTTCTTTCTCATAGTTTAACCCCCAATAAAACTGAATAATGATATCTAGATCAAGCTGTCATTAACATGACATTATGGCTTGCGTGGATAATCAAAACCTGGCAGACATTAAGCATAATTGTTGTTTTAAACAAACACGCTTGGTTTTTCACTTGGAAACAGGCCAAGGGACCAACCTCAATGATTAAAAAGGATGAAGGTTAGCTGGAGAAAGGAATTTCAGCCAAGCCTTCCATGTCCCAAGCTTAGACTACTTTATGCAAGGACAGGATGCTGCAGTGGACATAATCTGAGCCCTGCCAGGTTACTGTGAGAATGGCCTCTCGATTTTGAATCACTGAGATGCTCAGGTCTCATCCATCCATCCATCACCTGGAGGAACCTGAAAGCAACTTCTTTCACTATAAACTACTTTTATTTTCACCTGTTGGAAGGGTCAGTGATCCTGACCAAATAAAATAAACTGAACAGAGTGGCGAAACAGATTAATAAAATTTGGGACGCTTTGTAATTTTATGATAATGACAGAATCCACGATAACAAAATGGCCCACAATTTAAATTGACAATTCCTACTTACTCCGTAAAGCCCTAGCATTTTAGAGGTGAAGTTATCTATTCACAAGGATTCTGCCCAATCTTCATGTAAGAAGATTCTATTGTGGGTAAACTGGAGATACAACGAGAGTTTTAATATCTTTATATGTCAATGGTTTTGAATTGGTAACGTATGAAAGACCTCGAAGGCATATGTTGAATATATAGTCCGTGAAAGACAAAATTAAATAAACAAAAAGCAATTTACAACCTGGAAAACATTTTTTTAGTTCTCATGGAGCGTTATAACATATGCTCTCTAGCATCCAACTTCAAAGGGCTGAGCTGACACCACAGAAAAGGGGCAAGTAAATTACTTCTGCTTCACAGGCCCAAAGCTAGAAGAAAACGGTTTGTGGAAAAGCTTTTCAAAACTGAAAATCTGAACCACAGGAGTAGACACATGATTTCTGAGGCCATAGATGCCTCATAGAATGAGACTCATCCTAGTGACATTACAAGATGACGAAGATGAGACATGCTTATTTATATTTGCTGTACCCTACCCACTTCTAGAAAGGATTTGCAGTGGATAGAAAATTCTGGAGAATAGGAGGATGTTTTTTGTCTGGATTGGGCAGTGTTTTGAACACATCTGCAAGGCCATCCATACTAAGTACGGTACCATGACAGGTCTGACACACAGCTTCCCCTGCCATAGTTCACGACCTCAGCCATGGCAATGAACTTCCCCATTTTCTTGACTATCAGCCCTACAGTTGCTCATTTGGGCATCAATTTCTCACTCTAAGATGCCCATCGATTAACAGCAGTCAAGAGGAGAGAGGTTACCCTCCCTATCAGTGTCACCGCACGCACACAGTAGGACCAATGGGAAGAATCGTGCACGCCTCTGAGAAACTTGTTTCTAGTTAATGGTTTACAAACACAGGCGGGTAGGGTTACAAAACTCATCGGGAATGGTCGTTACAGGCTCTCAGATTCTCTGATTCTCTGGATCAACTGGGTGTCCAGCATCCAGTTCTACTCTGACACTGACTCCCCAGAGTTAGCATCAGACCCCACGAGTATAAGGTTCAGTTCCGTAAGACTGTTTTCACTTCGAATGTGTCTCCAGGGGGATGTCCAACTTGGCTCCAAATTCCAGAATTCCCATGTCCTCTTTTCAGGTTCAGTAATTTGCTAGAACAACTCACAGAACTAAGGAAAACGTTTATTTGCTATTAGAGTGTATTATAAAGGATACAAGTGAACAGCCAGCTGAAGAGGCGGGTCCGGGAGGGTCCCAAGAGACTCTGTTCGTCAGCCATTGGGGTGCACTACCCTCCTGGCACGTGGACCTGTTCGCCGACTTGGACGATCCCTGACCTCCCTCGTTTGGGGGTTTTTATGAAGGTTTCATTGTTTAGGCACAATTGTTTAAATCATTGGCCATTGGTGACTGAATTCAAACTCCTCAGAGGTCAGGGAGTGAGACTGAGAGTTCCAACCTTCTGACCATGGCTTCTTGGTCTTTCCGGCTATAGCCCCCACCCTGATTCAGGGGCCCCGCCAAGAGTCACCTCATTAGTAAAAACTCAAGTACAGTTGAAAGGAGCGCATTATAAATAACAAAAGATGGTCCCATCCCTCCATAACTCAGGAAATTCCAAACGGTTTTAGGAAATCTGTACCAGGACTAGGACAAAGACCAAACATATAGTTCTTGGTATACCACATAGGCTCATCAAGCATTAAATCAAAGAGGGGTCTGCGAGACCCTCTAATCCATCGCCGGGGACAGGAGAGTGAGACCTGGCTGACATTAATACGGTGCATTGAAGAGCACTGTCCCTGCTTTATCCCATTAATTCTATTAACCACCCTAGAAGTAGGACCTATTTTATAGATGTGGAAGCTGAGGTTTAGGGAAGTTAAGGTCACTTGCGAGGGAGCCGTGGAAATGTCATTTGAATTCACGTCCGTCTGACTCCAGGGTCCTTTCCTCTGCACCATGCCACCACCCAGCCATCATGAGAGAATAGCCCACTGCAGAACAAACCCCTGGCTCAAGGTTAAAATAACCTGCGATGATCACCAATAAGACGAGTCAGGTATGACTTTAAAAATGATGCCCCTGGCAGTCCAGCCCTCAGGGTAATATGTCAGCTCCCATGAGTGGGTGCTTTCAGTTATCAGAGACATCATGGGAGCAAGCGCACAAAAAAGTGTTATGTAATTAAAACAAAATTTTTTAAAGTTTCTTTAAAAATAAGACCTCATTAATTCAGATGCCTCTAATTCATAACCAATGTTACAGTCAAGGGAACCAGGCTGAATTTTACCTTTGCCAACCCTTTTCTAATAAATCAGGAAATTAATTGTGTGGCTGTGTGAGATTTATATTCATTATCAGGTTCCAGGGCACTTAATTATTCTCAATTAAAATTCTGCATTGCTATTTTGACTATTATCATCATTATTATTCTGAAGCCATACTTGCAAAACCTAATTGAAAGGCAAAATATAGTTCCTAGTATATGTAATATAGGTATTAGAAATATTTATACAGCAAATATTTGCTTCTTTCCCTAAATTTACATAATCAATTTAGCAGGTTTATGTTATTTAAGGCATGTATACAGAAAAATCTATACTCTGTGGTGTAGTCAACATAATCTTGACAAAGAGTGTAGTTCGAATGGTTATTTCCTAAGCAATGACATCGTTCATAATAAAAACCACAACTTCTAAGACTTTGGTAGGATTGGGATTTAAAAGTTATTTAACAATAAAGCTCTAGGGATGCCCTGAGGGTTCTTCTAGGCTATAAATACGTTCAATTGCTTCATAAGTATGAAACAAATAGTCTTCTTTATGGAATATTTGCTAGACGAAAGGATGATTTTCCTTATTTTGGGTTCACACAAGATGTGAGTGTCTAGGGCCATTTTTCCGCCCATGAACCACAAAGGACATCAGTGTCTCCCAGAAGAGATGGGCCTCTAAAGGCCTGAGACGAATACAAACATATTTGAAGTCCCCAGTGTCAGTTTTTCTACTCCAATAATAATAATAACTTATATGTTTTATTCTGGCTCTTCATATTAAATCAAAAATCGCCCGCAGTAGTGATTTTAAATAAAGCTGGACCCTGTAATAAGCTACTCAAATGGATGCAGGTTTTGTAAAAGTAGGAATAAATTTCAATATCAGTGGTTTAGAAACGAAAGATGGGACTAAGAAGAAATTTTGGAGGGAAAAGGGCCCTTAGGGTTTGAAGGCTGCTCTCGGGGAAACCCCACCCCCGCCTCGATCCCATGGGAACCCCTGGGAGGGTGGATGCTGCCCTTTCTTTACTTCTCTCAGGCCCTCCCTACAGAAAACCTCACGAGTTCAGGTTCAGTGAATTTGGACTTGGAGAGACTTCAAGAATCCATAAAAGGTTAAAGCTAAGGGATGCAGGCGAGCACCTTCTCCAAGCTTATTTCACAGATGACTTGTCCAAGGTCACACAGCAGGTCCCTGGAGACGACCTTGTCCTCCCTGCCGCCATCTCAGACCGTGTTCATGGTCCCTGCTGTGCGTGAAACCGGGTCTCGGAAAGAATATGTTCACGTCCTAGACTCAGTCTCTACAAACGTGAGCTTACTTGGGAAAAATATGAAAGGTCTTTGCAGATGAAATCGAGTTAGAATGAAGTCATCCTGGATTAGGGTGGGGCTTAATCTGATACCAGTGTCCCTGTAAGAGCAGGAAACAGACCCAAATGGAAGAAGACGAGTTATGATGACAGCAGAGACCGGAGCGATGCGCTACAGGGTGAGGATGGCAGGCAACCACCAGACACCGCAGGAGGCAAGGAGGGCCCTTCCACTAAAGCCCTCAGCGGGGGCGCGGCACTGCCAGGACCTGGATTCGGGATTTCTAGCCTCCAGAACGGTGAGCTAATAAATTTCCACTGTCTGTGTGATTGGGTATGGCGCCCTAAGAAGCGAATGCAATCCCATTCCCGATGACGGCATGGAAACCCCTTCTTGTGCTAAGATGGGATGCAGCCACATAACGCCCCCAGTGAAGAGCCCCAACAACCTGCAGGCGCGTCCCACGAAAAGCACGTTCATTAAGCGTCACGCCTCGCTTGCCTCATTTAATCCTCATGACAACACATTGATGCATAATTCTCCCCACGTGACAGACGAGGAAAGAGAAGAAGGTTGGAGAACTTGAAAGAACCTGTGCTGAGTCACTAAACCGGTAAATGCCGAAGCTGGGAACCCAGACTGGGGACATGCACCCAGACACCCGCGCCCTTGGCCCCTCTGGGCCGGCTGCGCGGGGCGGGGCAGCCCCCCACCCCCCATCCCCGCACCCCCATCCCCGCACTGGCTCCTGCTCACGCGACCACCGCAAACAAGCTGTCTAAGAAATTGCCAGACACACCACCGTCGTTTGAGATGCCACTTCAATGTCAGACAACGATCCGACAGAGCTTATCGGGCAGTCGTGGCTGAGGTTAAAAAGATTTTCTCGTTCTTGCCTGAAGAAGCGTCAGAAAACTTCCCTGTGGTTTGCAGGCTCCGACCCTTCCTTCCATTAATTTCGGGTTTTCCTCTAGGTAGTAAAAATGCAACTCAGAAGAGGCCGGTTGGCAGGCCACTAATTGGACCCTTTCCGTTTCTTGTCGGTGGCCCGAGGGCATGGGGATTGAAAGCGCAGACACAGAAGAGCAAATGAGTTTGGTTTCCTGTTCTTCACAGCTAGATTTTGGGGAGCCAGTGAGTAGTTTTACACAGGCCCAGGAGGCACAGAAACAGCGAAAGCAGAGACAGGAGGGATCAAAGTTCACAGAGTATTTAGAGAGCTGTGAGATGACTTACTGCAGTCAAAGCACGGTGCATACGTGCGTACGTGCGTACGTGCGTGCGTGCGTGCGAGCGCGCGCGCATGCGCGCACCCCCGCCGTTGCCCAGGTACCTGTGCGCAGGCCCGCGCACACCCGCGGTCATAGGGGCAGCACTGGCTATTGATGCTGGCGGGGGAGATGGGACCAGCTGAGCTCAGGTGTTTACCAAGGACACACAGAACTGGGCGTTTGGAAAGGAGCTGCGTAGCGGGGCGGCCTGGGAGGAAGCCCTCGTCCGCAAACTGGACCTGCATTTATTTGAAACAGACCCGGCGCTGGCGGATAAGGATAAGCTTTTTCTATCTTCACTACAGTTTACATAAAGAGGCTAGAGGTTTCCCCCACGTACACTAATACCTGATGCCAATTGCCATTTAAGCCTTAATTTTAAGCCTGATCACTCCCCTCTTCTCCAGGCATCACTAATAGCCTGACCTGAATATCGAGAAGCTTCACAAGTTTCAGTGTCCCCTTGCTCAGTTTTTTTGTTTTAATTCTAGTACGAAATTAAGATCCCTTTCACTGTGAATTTTTTTTTTATAGAAAAAGGATTTGCCCCCATATATATCCATGTTACACACTTCCACAGAGACGAATTTTGTCCAGCTTGAAGATGACCTCTAGACTAGAGGGTGGCAGACATTTTCTGTAAAGAGCCAGATCCTAAAAGTTCTAAGCTTTGCCGGCCACATGCTCTCTATCACACCACGTCTGCAGGTGTCACGTGACAGCAGCCCTAGTCCATATGTAAATGATAACATACTTATAGTCCCTTTAATTGATGAGATCCTTTATAGAAAGTGTGGATAGGCATCCAAGATGATGGTTCCCTAAGGGGACAAGTTCAGAGAGAGAGAGAGAGGGAGCAGAAGGTCTCACCAGCCTTGGCTTTGTATTTTAAGATTTTATGAAAAGCGTGACTGGGAATTTTCCCTGCACTTTTGAGCAAGAAGGCCACACATCTCATTATTCCACTCTACAAAATATGCCTAATCAGATAAGAATATGGTTCCCACTCAGCTTATAGAAGCAGAAGAATTCGTGACTCAGAATCTCAGAATCAAAAAGTACCTCAGACAGCGGGAGGTCCCAATTATATGTGAGCCTCTTTACGTAAAAGAAACTGAGGGCACATTAAAAATGCAAAATTAGGTGCAAAAGTGAATTTTATTTCAAATGAGAAAATAAATTTTCACAGATATAAACTTTATAAGCTGAGAAATACTAGTACCAGATTAGTTTAGGTTACCTTTTGGGTTTCCACTAAGACTCTCTTTCTGTCATATTTAAACTTTTGGCTGGTTAATAATTGTGAAAAAGTATTAAAAATTAATCTAAAAGAATGCACAAAAGCAATTTAATGCTTTTATAATTGCTCCTATATGGGAAGAGTGACATATTTTGTTATCAAATTACTCTTAGTGCCATCGTCACTTGGTTTTGCAAGCTATTCTGCTGTGTCGGTGGCCCTTTTGCACGCTATTTCATCTGGAATCACTGTACTTTGTCAGGACAAGATGTGTCAGATATTTCAGAATTCAATCCAATATGCTGAGATGCATAAAAACACGTAACGTCGCACAGAATTGTGCTCATTTACGGCCCTGACAAGCTCTGGAATTCTGATACATTCTGCTTCAAGAAATTCCCATGGGAAAAAAATAATAAGCTGCAGTGGCAACGATCAGCAGTCTTAACCGTCGTACAAAGCTCTGCACGCTCGTGGGCGTGGACGGCTGTGCAAGCACAGCGCCAGGCCTTGAAAGGGGCCTGTGGAGAGGAAGACCCGAAGGTTTCAGCTCCGTTAGCTTTCGGTAAACCCACCCCTGACTTTCCAAGTCACTTAGGTTGGGCCTCGTATCAATGACACATCCCTGGTGGTTAGTGAACCAGCCTCTGCATAAACACTGAGTTTATCACCTCCCAAGGCAACTGCCTCATTTTTAGGCACTGTTTTCGTCAGGGTTTTCCAGAAAAACAGAATGAACTGGATATGTTTGTGAATTGGCTCGTGCAATTAGAGAGTCCGAGATGTCCCACAGTCTGCCGATCTGCTGTCTGCAAGCTGAGAGCCGGGAGCGCCTATGTCCGAGGGCAGGAGAATATGGATGCCTCAGCTCAAGCAGAGAGGGCATCGGCCCTTCCTCTGCCCTTTTGTTCTAGTCCGGCCCTCAGTGGATTGGCTGATGCCTGCCCACATCCGCGAGGCTGGTCTCTTTTACTCAGTCTATGATTCAAAGGCTAATGTCTTCTGGAGACACCCTCACAACCACACCCAGAAACAAATTTTTACCAGCTCTCTGGGCATCCCTTAGCTTTGTCAAGTTGACATAAAAATAACCGTCATAGACATCTCGAGTTATGACAGAACCCTTCCTCATGCTAAACTAAAATCTATGTCCTGATAACCATCATCTAGTGGCTGGTCCCAAGTCCTCCCTGATTAATAAACCTGATCATCCTTCCACATGATGGTCATCCAGACATTTGAAGACAATGGTCATGTCATTCAAACCTTGGTTACCTAAGAATCAGACCATCATGAGAACTTGTTCAATGCAAGGGCTAGATTATTTGAGATGTTGTTCTAGGAAGCACCAGTGTAAGAGTCGGAAATTAAGGGGAAGAGAAGGCACCCACTGATTGTGTGTGATCAACCTGAGCTCACTCGTCAGGCAACTCCGGAAGCCAGGGTAGGACATGGGCCTCAGAGGTGTCCATCCAGAGCTGGGGATTGATTCACTAAACCCCATCAATTATTAGTTGACGGCTGCTCATGACAGGGATCAGGTCCAGCTTTCCGAGAAAGCCCTCGAACAGAGATGCACAGGCTGGCCGCTGGAACTCAAGCAGCCTGCACTACCCCGGTAAGACCTACGGGGGTAAGCCAGCATCCTGTCCGGAGCAAACAGCCCAGGATCATCACACAGCAGAGAGAGGGAGCTCCTCCACGCCATTCTGTCAGGTGGGCTTGCCTTAGCTGGACGTGACACTCCACGTATGGTCCTGCCTTCCCGTTCCCTCAATTTCCAGTCCCGGACAGAACGTGCACAATGCACAACAGGCACCATCATGGATCAAGGGCACAAGCAAACAATCAGGTACCGCCATGAAAGCAGCTACGAGTATTTAAGCAAATTTGATGACCCTGGGGTGAGTGGGCTCAGTGCAGTTCTGATGCAGCATGTGCACCGAGCTCCTGAATGGGTTCTGCTAGAACCATCTCTGGGTGAGTCAACCAGGAAACTTTTTTCTTTAAAAATTCCGGACACATTCATTATTTCCCAGTCACTTATCACCTAAAAGGCTATTCTCCTTTAGCACTCTCTTATGTAAGCAAGATCAGCCTAAGGTTAAATTATGGCGAATGCATGAAAAATTGTTGATATTAGATAATCAGGAAGAGGAAGCTGTGTACCACAACGTGACAGAATTCATTCCCGCGATTCATTACTGTGGCAGTTTTAGAATATAGGCACAATTTTTGCAACTGTCTTCAGAAGATGGATCCTCATTTCCCTCCCATTGAGTGTGGGTTGTACTTTGGTTCTGACAAAGAGAATATGACAGAAGCAACCATGTGCAAATTCTGAGGCTGGGTCATTAGAGGCATTGTGGCCTCCTCCTTACCCTCTCAGTCCCTGTCTCTCAGGAAACTAGCTGCCATGTTGTGGAGACACTCGAGCAGCCTTATTGAGAAGGCCGTATAGCAAGACACAGACCTCCAGCCAAGAAGGGCAACAGGAATAAGTCCTCTTGAAAGCAGGCCACCCGTTCCCCCAGCCCACCCTGCAGATGACTGCAGCTCTGGTCACCTCCTGAGTGACCCTGAGCCAGAACCACCGGCAAAGGCCACTCCTGGATTCCCGACCCTCAGAAACGTTTGCTATGTTTTGGGGTGATTTATCTCACAGTAGTAGGTAATATACGGAGGATGCATGCATGGCCAACTGGCCTTGTTAGATAATCAAAACCTGTCGGCTTTTTACCTGAGAGTGGCAGAATTCTTTCTTGTGATTCATTGTCACGGAATCTCCATTTCTCTCTAGTTCTTGATGAAATTCTAAATCATTCATCGGTAATTTTCCATTACCATTCCCTGAATTGCACCTGTTTTTACCTATCTCACCCGGCACCCCAAACCTCAGCAATGTAAATGCTATCTAAGACTGCCCATAGCTGTACTTATAAGGACTTACACCCCGTCAATGGATGACCCTGCCACCTTGCCCTAGGAGCTACAGAATATATTTTTCTTAATTAGAATGGGGCAGAGGCAGGGGGTCTCAGGGTGAGGCTTTATTTTGACATGGTTCATTACTGATTTTTTTTTTATCTTTTTTTTTCCCTAGCCCCTTTCCCAAATGATCTTATAATAGCACTATGTGAAACCCACCTGATTTGGCTTTGACCCATTAAAAATAAAGCCTCCTTGTCTTTCGTGCCCTGTGAGCAAAGCAGTAAGAAGCAGCCCAGCCAGCCCCACTGACTCTGGTTAATCAGTGCTCCAGCTTAGGATACTTCTGCATAAGGCAACGGTCCCTGTGCCTTCCACACTGCCATGGAGAAGTAACAAAGCCGTGAATTAGGGCTGGGGGAGAGCTGGCCTTCGGTCTTTGATGCCACAGCCAATAGGCTTCTCCTTGAGGTGGACTGAACTTACCTCGTTTCCTTTTTTTCTCCCCACGCAGCTGTAGCTGCAGCTGCAAGTTATTACTTGCCAGAACTTATTTTTCTCATACCTGCTCTAACATCTACGAGTGAGGAAAAGCCCGTGGAAGAGAAAGGACACTTTGCTCTCGTCAGATTACAGGCGACTAAAGAACTGAATTCATACTGACACCGAGAGAGAATCAAGGCTATTTTTTCCTACAGTTAGGTCGGAACTAGAGAGTGAACCAGAATGCCGGTTGTGGGTGTACATATAGATGCTCGGGGTTCTTAAAAAATACTGTTTGCGTGGTTTGGACTTTCCAACTCGATGCGAGTGTGGCTCATCACAGTTATTGTAGTGTAATCGTCCTTCAAAAGACACACAGGTTTTACCTGGTCATAAAGATTCTCAGGTTGTATCAGTGAGTTCATGGGCCTCTCGGGTGGTGAATTTGGACACTCAGTCGCCCAAAAGTCCAGATGCCACTCTACCAGCGTCCAGTTGGAGCCTCTCTCACTTGGAGGCTCATCTGTGGGTCTTTCTTGCCCACCCAATTTACACTTGAAATGGAGAGTCTATAAGCCATGCCAAACTGGTGCATTCCAAGGGCTTATTCCAATCTCTTCCACTGTTCTATAATTGAGTTCAGTCCAAGATGACTCAGAATCTTGTGCCAATCCCCAGATTATTCCAAACTGGGGGAGATGAGTTTTAGAAAGTCTGGCACGCAGTAGGCACTCAATATTTATGAAGTATAGATAGATAGATAGATGGTATTTAGAGACGGCATTTTTTTTTTTTTTTTTACTGAGATAATTTCTATTTTCAATAGACAGCGGAAGCAAGATGTTTCTGGAACATGACACGTTGCCTCAAAGTCTCTTTGATAACAGGCAGTACTAAACAGAATTCCTGGAAAGGGTGAGCTTTCCTAGGTTCTTTATTATATCATCACCCGTTCTTAATTGATTTCCTCAAAGATCCACAGATAGTAGAATAAATGCCCTGGAGACTTACAGGCTATAAAATTTAATAATCTATCCAAGTCTTGTCACTACCTGAGCTGCAGGGGCCTTTGGAATATAACTCCTTGTATGGATTCAGGTACGAGCATGATAACTTGGCCCTAGGGGTTTTCTTTTAATAAAATGAAGGAGAAAGAGGGAGAGGGAGAGAAAAGAGAGAGAGAGAGAGAGATAGGGACCTTCGATCGCAAATTCAGCATATTCATATAAGCATGTAAAAATAAAAAGATGTAATACTAAAACTACACCTTTAAAATTCCATCCTAGGAATTGGTCTTTGTGTGTGTGTATATGTGTGTGTATATGTGTGTGTGTGTGTGTGTGAAGTGAAACTTTCTCATTTCCTTATTTTAGTGAAAGAAATGAAAAAGATTGATGAAAGCACCTTTCTTTCAAAAGCCCTGTCAGTTCAGAGCAAGTAAATTTAAAATACCAAACAAATTCATTCATCACAATATACCTCTTGTCTCCTTTCCATCTTTCTTCTACTTCCTAGTTCGTAATCTGTCAGTCACCTTGTTTTCACTCCTGATGGATGGTGAGCATCTCTACAATACTCAATACCTACTCTATCTAAACATACTGCTGCTTTAGTACTTCATATGTGCCATAAACACAGGATTTCAAAGAATTTTGTGAGTATTAATGGGTGTTGCAAGCTATTTCAGAAATTAGAACAGGTAAGGAAAGCAAGCTTTAGAAAACCAAAAGGACAGCTGTTGTCTTTAGTACATAAACCTGAAGATTTCACTCCGATGCTGGGGCTCCTTGTCACATTTAACCATCGGCTGCATGACCATGGGCAAGGGTTTCAGTCAGTATAAGGTAGGTTATGCTGTGGTAACAAACAGCCCTCAAACCGCACTGGTTCCTGACAGCTAAGGTTACTTCCCACTCACACCATGTGTCCCTCACTGGGCGGTCATGGCTTTGTGCCATGTCAGCCTCACACTCAGGTCCGGGCCGATGGAGCAGTTTCTGACAGAGGGAAAAGAGCACGTGGGAAATAACAAGCTGGCCCTTAAAGCTTCTTCCCAGAAGTGGCCCACATCATCTCCACTCACACTCTGTGGACCGGTGCACGTCCACTGGATGCATAATCCTCTCGCAAGGATGGAAAGCCAGTGTCGGGAAGGTTATACAGCCACCACAGTGACAGGACTCCGTCTTCCCACTTGTAAAAGAATCGGGCCTAAGTTATTTCCCAAAATGTAACAACTTTGAAAACCACTCAGTTGCCAGCACCATATTTCCTGACGTTGCCTGTGCTTTTATGAGGAACCACCAATGCAGTGGTTCCTCATAAAAGCACAGGCAACGTCAGGAAAGGTGTTTTGTTCCAGTTGTGGATGGCCAGGTGTTTTTGAAGATGCTGACCACCAACGACCAATATTGTTCTCACCTCAAAATTCTATGGTCCTCCAACACAGAAGGGGCCAACACGGTCTGGGAATTCTGTGAAAACACTCTAGCCAGGGTTTTCTTTAAAAATGCATCTGCTTCATAATTACTCTTAAAATTTCAAAATACTAGTCTAGGTCTTCTATGTCTCTCACCAGAAATCTTTGCCCCTGAGGTCACTTTACCTA
Organism: Macroglossus sobrinus; assembly: GCA_004027375.1. Taxonomy (NCBI): domain Eukaryota; kingdom Metazoa; phylum Chordata; class Mammalia; order Chiroptera; family Pteropodidae; genus Macroglossus; species Macroglossus sobrinus. The sequence goes on from PVKZ01002930.1 coordinate 170,653, forward strand.
GAAGGAAGTCTTTAAACCCCACCCAGCCTTGGCTTATACAAGAAAAACCCATGGGTTTCTGGTTCCTATTCATTTAACACGGAAAGAATCACATTATTTACCTGGTGTTACTAAAATGGAAGGCTGAACATTAGAGTCAGAATCTTTAAAAATAATAATAATAATAATAACAAGTGTTAGGAGGAGGAAAGGGACTAAAAATTACTAACAAATAATTTATATATTACAAGTTCAAAATGCCTTATCTAAAATCCTTAGAGGCAAATATGTTTCAGAATTCAGGTTTCAGAAAAGCAATACAGTACGTATAGTAATGTAGTGTGTATACTATATATCATTTAACACTTCCATCAAGCTATGAGATGAGACCCATAATCAAATATATTAAATATTCTATCAAAAATATATCAAATATAAATGCACATAAGTATAAAAAATAAAGACAATAAATAACTTTATGTGTGTTCAGATTTGATTTTTTTACTGAATGAGTTTGCTGCAAGCTTATAATACAATTTTGGGTTTTCAGAACTCTGAGAACTTGGGAATTGTAAATAAGACTGTAGATAGAAAAAAAGAAAAAGGCCACATATTAACTTGACAAGCTCAGGGCAGGCCAGCATGGGGGCCCTACAAACTCAGAGACCAAAAGTAACTACGTAGGATGGTCTGAACATAAGGATTTCTAACCAAAGGCAGGTCATGGCAGATAAGTCACATCCTGAGCCTGTAGCTTCCTTGACCGAGGTCAGTCTTTCCCTTAAGTGAGCTTGTGTATTGTCTTGTTGCATCTGAGGGAACATAGTCTAGGAATGTCAGAGTAATTCCTTTCTTCCCACATCCATCAGGGCACAGCCCATACCAGAGCAGGATACCACAGAACCCCTCCTGGTCATCTTGTCCCCACAGACCCTCTCTATGTGCTGTAAATGCAAATTATTAACTCTCCTGTGCCCACTCATGTAAAGGAAGTATGTGTCCCCCCATATTACTTTTTATCCAATCCCAGAGATTTCTGCCTCGCTTTCTCCTGCCCCATTAATCTACTACCAATGAACTTCCTTATGTCTCCTCCTTTGATTTTAATGCATACAATAAGCTGCAAAACTGCCATTCTCTGGAGTGCTTCCTTAATCCGTTGAGATTTTGCTTCCCAACTTGTCATCAATTTGGCTCAAAAAAAAAAATCATTAAAATTCTCCACAGGTTTGAATGTTTCTTATGTTGACAAGAGTCTGTGGACTTGTATTTTATTTCGTATTTAAAATATTCCTATTTAGTGAGCTGCAGCATATATAGTGAGTGAATAAAGCAAGGTAGAGAAAAGCATGTATGGTATGCTGCTTTTATTGAGGTAAGGGGATGAATATTTGCTTATATATCTTTAGATTTGCTTATACTTTAAAAAAAAGAAAAAAGAAAAGATAAATCAAAAAATAAAATGATGACAGCAAGAAAAACAGGATGGAGAAGACTAAGATAAAAGCTCTTTCTGAATAATCATTGACTACACAGGAATTGCAAATGTTAAAAATCCTTAAGAATCTAAACCAAAATGAAGCAAATGAACTGCAGTATAACCACACTGAGAGGGATTAGTGCAATGACACTAAAACACAGAATTGAAATGAACATCTCTTAATAAAATATAACCTAAGGACAAAAAGAACTATTGAGAACTTAAACTGTTTTAGGTTATCACATTGTCCGAGGTAGTGTCGCAATTGCTATTCTGAGACTGTTGTCTGTGTTTTGAGGTAAAGCAAATGAGTAAATATGCTAGTTTGAGTTGGGCCTGAGGATTTTCAGTATCAAAAAAGGTGATACAGATAGGTTATTGAAAAAGTCAGGGGAAAAAAAATCAAGGTACCTGAATTTGAGTTGGAAGTACCAGTAGGAATTCAACAACCAAATTAAAAGGAGTGTATACCTTAACGAAAATGAGAAGGGAAACCAATATGTAAAAGAAACTAAATAAACATGGCAGCCGGCCACGTATACATGTAGTTCCTTGCTCCGTTCATTGATAAGACCTAGAAACAATGACCAACTCAGAAAAATGAGCACTGACAAGTGATGAGATGATAGGCCCTAAATGGAACTGGGCTGCTTGGAGATAGAGTTGATTCCAGGTCTGAGGCAGAAAATGTATAATATAGGCCTGGAACTCTTCTCATCCCCAGACTGGTAGACCATTTGTATTCTGTCAAAAGAACTCAGGGGCCAACCGGAATAAGCTCCCAGTGGCCAAAAATGGGACAACTTCAGTATCAATCAAAATCACTACAATGGCTAGAAACTGACCAAATATGTTTAAATCTATGAAACAGACTCATTGGTCTCTTTTGCAGGATGCTAACACCAACACATTATTTTTGAAAACAGGTAAATGAAAGAAAAGAATCAAGCATTTACGTTTCCTGAACAGTCTATCTCTGGATTACCAAATAGTTGATGAGGAGATATTTCTCTTTATAGAAAAAGTACCAAGCTAATAAATAAAGAAGGAATATGGAATTAGAACATTCCTCTTTTGCAATCCCTCATTAAATAATGAGTCTAGCCAGGGATCTCATCAAAAGCTGCTAGCATAACAAAAGGAGAGAGAATCGTGTATTATATTCTTTGTGATGGAAGTCACAAAAAATAGAACTTGAATCCAATCAAGCCTCCAAATTTCATTTCACCGATTTATAGCAAATATAGAGGACAAAGAAAGATATAAAATGACATCTTGGGGATATAATAGGCAAAGTCTCATGTTTATACAACGTCTTGTGTTAATTCTGATGTTTTGACATCTGAGGCCCTACAGACCAGGAGAGTCTGCACCCCACCCTCCCGGGCTAACCAGTTGCTAGACATAGTAAAGGTCTCACCTTTGAGCATCCCTTCCACATGCAACGACCTGACCAATTCAGAAACAACACCTCCAGGTCCTCCATCTGCTCTCATACTCCAAGCCAATATTCCCCTGCCTTAATCACCCAGGGCCAAGTCCTTGATAAATCGAGACAATCCCTACACCCCAGGGCCCGTTGAAATTATTCAAACTAGCCAGACCTAAATTGCTTACTCTGCCTTGTCTTGACGTTCCCACAGAAACCAAAATCAAGGTTCTCCTCCATGTTTTCTTCCCACTCCAGCCTCCTGACGTACCCTGGTGCTTCCCCGTGTACCACCCCACCCCCTAACCCTGTGGCCCAACCCCGCCCTCTCCCCCTGGGAACTGTGAGTTACTATTTTCTCAGTGGCAGTCATCTCTAACAATAATAATACCTACATTTTAAAACACCTTGACTGCTCAGCCATAACAAAAAACATCTTACCATTTGTAACAACATGGGTGGACCTAGAGGGTACTGTGCTAAGAGAAATAAGTCAGGCAGCACAAGACAAATACCATATGATTTCACTTATGCGTGGAATCTAGGGAACAAACAAAACGAAAACAGACTCATAGATACAGAGAACCAACTGATGGCTGCCAGATGGGAGGGGCGTTGGGAGGCTGGGTGGAAAGGATGAAGGGATTAAGTACAAATTGGTAGTTACAAAACAGTCACAGGGATGTGAAGTACAGTATAGGGAAGTCAATAATATTGTAATAACTATGTATAGTGCCAGGTGGGCACTAAATTGGGGAGATCACTTTGTAAATTATATAAATGTCTAACCACTACACTGTACACCTGAAACTAATATAAAATATTGAATGTCAACTCTAATTGAAAAAAAATTTTTTTAAACAAAATAAAAAAAAACACAAAGCTCCTTGACTGTGGGAAACCTCTAAAAGATAAATGACAAACTGCAAGGGAATTTATCTCAATACAAAAAAAGGAAAGAAGGAAAGAAGGAAAGAAAGAAAGAAAGAAAGAAAGAAAGAAAGAAAGAAAGAAAGAAAGAAAGAAAGAAAGGAAAAAAAAAA